>APFE030466638.1:0-26260 GCA_000404065.3 Pinus taeda | reverse complement strand
AAAAAATGCTAAGTTGTGACCCGAGGTTGGCTTTGTGCACGTTCGTGCAGCTCGTTTTCCCGTCTCTCCCTTGTCGCTTCGCTTCGGTGAGTCGTTTGAGGGCTTGCGTGTGAACTCGTTCGAGCGAGTCGTTCGGGTGAACTCGTTCAGGCGGGTCAGGCGAGGACGCACCCGGGCGAACGAGCCCGTATCAAAAAATGCTAAGTTGTGACCCGAGGCTGGCTTTGTGCACGTTCGTGCAGCTCATTTGCCCGGCTCTCCCTTGTCGCTTCGCTTCGGTGATTCGTTTGAGGGCATGCGTGTGAACTCGTTTGGGCGGGTCGTTCGGGTGAACTCGTTCAGGTGGGTCGGGCGAGGGCGCTCCCAGGCGAACGAGCGCGTATCAAAAAATGCTAATTTGTGACCCGAGGTTGGCTTTGCACACGTTCGTGCAGCTCATTTTCCCGTCTCTCCCTTGTCCGTTCGTTTGGGTGAGTCGTTTGAGGGCGTGCCTGCGAACGCGTTCGGGCGGGTCGTTCGGGTGAACTCGTTCAGGCGAGTCGGGCGAGGACGCGCCCGGGCGAACGAGCCCGTATCAAAAAATGCTAAGTTGTGACCCGAGGTTGGCTTTGTGCACGTTCGTGCAGCTCGTTTGCCCGGCTCTCCCTTGTCCCTTCTTTTCGGTGAGTCATTTGAGGGCGTGCATGTGAACTCGTTCAGGCAGGTCATTCAGGCAGGTCATTCGGGTGAACTCGTTTAGGCGGGTCGGGTGAGGATGCACGCGGGCGAACGAGCCCTTATCGAAAAATGCTAAGTTGTGACCTGAGGTTGGCTTTGTGCATGTTCGTGCAGCTCGTTTGCCCAGCTCTCCCTTGTCCCTTCGTTTCGGCGAGTCGTTTGAGGGCATGCGTGTGAACTCGTTCGGGTGAGTCGTTTGGGTGAACTCGTTCAGGCGGGTCAGGCAAATGCGCACCCGGGCGAACAAGCCCGTATCAAAAAATGCTAAGTTGTGACCCGAGGTTGTTTTTGTGCACGTTCGTGCAGCTCGTTTGCCAGGTTCTCACTTCTCCCTTCATTTCGGTGAGTCGTTTGAGCGCGTGCGTGTGAACTCGTTCAGGCGGGTCATTTGGGTGGGTCGTTCGGGTGAACTTGTTCGAGCGGGTCGTACAGGCGGGTCGTTCAGGTGAACTCGTTCAGGCGGGTCGGACGAGGGCGCATGCGGGCGAACGAGCCTGTATCAAAAAATGGTAAGTTATGATCGAGGTTGGCTTTGTGCACGTTCGTGCAGCTCGTTTGCCTGGCTCTCCCTTGTCCCTTCGTTTCGGTGAGTCATTTGAGGCCATGCGTGTGAACTCGTTCGGGCAGGTCGTTCAGGCTGGTCGGGCGAGGACGCACGCGAGCGAACGAGCCCGTATCAAAAAATGCTAAGTTGTGACCCGAGGTTGGCTTTATGCATGTTCATGCAGCTAATTTGCCCGGCTCTCCCTTCTCCCTTCGTTTCGGTGAGTCGTTTGAGGGCATGTTGTGAACTCGTTCGGGCGGGTCATTTGGGTGAACTCGTTCAGGCAGGTCGGTTGAGGGCACACCGGGGCAAATGAGCCCATATCGAAAAATGCTAAGTTGTGACCTGAGGTTGGCTTTGTGCACGTTCGTGCAGCTCGTTTGCCTGGCTCTCCCTTGTCCCTTCATTTCGGTGAGTCGTTTGAGGGTGTGCATGTGAACTCGTTCGGGTGGGTCATTCGGGTGAACTCGTTTAGGCGGGTCGGGCGAGGGCGTACCCAGGCGAACGAGCCCGTATCAAAAAATGCTAAGTTGTGACCCGAGGTTGGATTTGTGCACGTTCGTGCAGCTCATTTGCCTAGCTCTCCCTTGTCCCTTCGTTTCGGTGAGTCGTTTGAGGAAGTGCGTGTGAACTCGTTCGGGTGAACTCGTTCAGGCGGGTCAGGCGAGGGCACACCCAGGCGAACGAGCCCGTATCAAAAAATGCTAAGTTGTGACCCGAGGTTGGCTTTATGCACGTTCGTGTAGCTCGTTTGCCCAACTCTCTGTTATATACCTAGTGGGGGTAATATGGGGTACCGAGGGAGGTACCCAAGGTAATAATTTAATAATGGGATGGGCCATAGTAATAAATAAGGTGGTTAACCCATGTCATGTAAGGGACAACAAGTAGTTAATAATAATGTAATGGGCCCATGGTATTAGTTGATGGTATGAGTAAACCATGGTAATGATGCATGGTATTGTATGTATGAGGCCTATATAGAGGCTAGAGACTCCACATGGAGGGAAATGAAGAGAAATAGTCTTGTATGAACAAGCATATGGCTTGTGGAGTGTGAGTGAATGTATGGTGTTGCCCTACCATAAGGGTTTGATAATAAAGAAGCATTTCTATCTATTTCTGGGTTTATTTGCATTATCTTATATTTTCTTATCATATCTATATCATTTTGGGTTAGAGCTACAACAAGTGGTATCAGAGCACTTTCTTGGGCACAAAAGTGGAATTATTTTTTACTTTTTGTAGGATTTCAAGGGCGGCGAGTTTGCAGATCAGATCTGTACGTTTTGGTTCAAGATCTGAAAAATCTAATTGCAGTTCTATATTCCTTGTGGCAAAATAGCCGATTTCAAAAAAAAAAATCGGTCGAATCGGAGTCCGGATGAAGGAGATATCGCTGATCTAAAAATCAGTGGGATTACAGCTAATTTTTCCGGGCAGCGCGTTTGCGGAGCATATCTAGACATCCTGGTACAATATCTGCAAGATATAATTGCAGATCAGGAATCTTTGTGAAAAAACACCCAATTTCAAAAAAAAAATCAGGCGAATCGGAGTCCGGATGAGGGAGATATCGCTGATTTAAAATCAGCGTTTTTTTCAGAAATTTTGGGTGACGACGAGAGAGTAGCAGCGCAGATCTGAAATTCTGGTGTTTGAATCATGATTTCTATCACATGGGTAGATGCAGAATGATTGTTCCATTTCGGAAAATAGGTTACAATAGAGATTCTGAGCAATATTGAAGAAACTGTGACAATTTCAAATTTTCACCATTTTTCTTTTTCAAAACCCTCTTCATGGCTTCTAGCAAGGCATTTTTTACAGGGAATGATAATGGTCGTACTATTGCAGAACACATAAATGGATACAAGAGGTTATTTAGATATAATTGGAAATGGGTGGCAACGGCTAGTTTTAAAGATGAGGCAGCCACATGGTGGGGATTACTTAACCAAAAGAAGTGTCTCAACTTGCCCGATGAAGAATTTGAAAAATTACTTTTAGACAGATGGTCTCATGCCAGAAAACAAGATAAGGAGAAACATGTGGGTCTATTTCCTACTGGTATATCCTTATTGGAGGTTCATGGGTTGATTCAAAAGGAGAAGATCGTTGTGTCTATAAATCCTAGTTGTAAACATAATTTTATCAGTGTTAATTTGGCAAAAAAATTGCAAGTCCCAGCAAAACAAATTCAACATACACAGGTTGATAATGAGGATGTTCAAGTGTACAAGGATTTGAAGATTTCTATGGATAAATATGTGTTGCATGGTGATTTTTATGCTTCAGAGATGGATAATATGGATGTCGTTTTGGGATATCCTTGGATGGAATCCGTGGGTACTATCAATATTAATGTACAGAAGAAATTCCTGAAGCTCTGGTATAAAAAGAAGAAAATTACATTACAGGACATTTCCATTAATAAACAGATAGAGTCCAAGGAGACTGAAGCAGAAGATGTTCCAGGGTCGGACATATTAGATGAGGAGCAGTTGATGGTCGACAATCAGACATAAACAGAGGCTAAAGCAGAAAAGGTTACAGGTGTTGATACATCAGAGAAGGACTCAGTGGTTGAAGTCATATTGGAAAATAAGACACCACAACAAGCACCTCAGCAGGGTGAATTATAGAAAAAGACACCGTGGGTTAAAACTTCAACATATCATCACCCACATCACCCCGCAAGAAAACAACCAACAAGATGCCAACCTATTAGCCACAAGGACAACAACCCCCATATGATGGATAGCAAGGAGCAAAGATCCACCTACTACACATCAACACAAAAGAACTGCCATGGTCAACTTCCATATCAAGCGAGCGAGGCACCAGCGAGATCGAGGGTTCACCTTTCTCTTGGATGGCTAGATGCACATGCATGGTATCAGTGGACTAATCTTTTGAGTAGATCTTATTATTTGTGTTCTTCCCATGTTTCGAAGACGAAACATGCTAGGGGGGTGGAATGTTATATACCCAGGGGGGGTAATATGGGGTACCCAAGGTAATAATGTAATAATGGGATGGGCCATAGTAATAAATAAGGTGGTTAACCCATGTCATGTAAGGGACCACAAGTAGTTAATAATAATGTAAGGGGCCCATGGTATTAGTTGATGGTATGAAGAAACCATGGTAATGATGCATGGTATTGTATGTATGAGGCCTATATAGAGGCTAGAGACTCCACATGGAGAGATATGAAGAGAAGTATTCTTGTATGAACAGGCATATGGCTTGTGGAGTATTCTCCTTCCTTAAGGAGCGAATGTATGGTGTTGCCCTACCATAAGGGTTTGATAATAAAGAAGCATTTCTATCTATTTTGATCTTGTTAATTATTGGGATATTTCTGTTATCATATATTTCTGGGTTAGATCTACAACACTCTCCCTTGTCCCTTCGTTTGGGTGAGTCATTTGAGGGCGTGCATGTGAACTCGTTCGGGCGGGTCGTTCGGGTGAACTCGTTCAGGCGGGTCAGGCGAGGGCGCACCCGAGCAAATGAGCCCGTATCAAAAAATTCTAAGTTGTGACCCGAGGTTGGCTTTTTGCACTTCGTGCAGCTCATTTACTCGGCTCTCCCTTGTCCCTTCCTTTCGGTGAGTCGTTTGAGGGCGTGCGTGTGAACTCGTTCGGGCGGGTCGTTCGGTTGAACAAGTTCAGGTGGGTTGGGCGAGGGCACACGCTGGCGAACAAGCTCGTACCAAAAAATGCTAAGTTGTGACCCGACGTTGGCTTTCTGCACGTTCGTGCAGCTCGTTTGCCTGGCTCTCCCTTGTCCCTTTGTTTTGGTGAGTCATTTGAGGGCGCCCGTGTGAACTCGTTCGGGCGGGTCGTTCGAGTGAACTCGTTCAGGCGGGTCGAGTGAGGGTGCACCTGGGCGAATGAGCCCGTATCAAAAAATGCTAAGTTATGACCCGAGGTTGGCTTTGTGCACGTTCATGCAGCTCGTTTGCTCAGCTCTCACTTGTCCCTTCGTTCCGGTGAGTTGTTTGAGGGCGTGCGTGTGAACTCATTCGGGTGGGTCGTTCGGGCAGGTCGTTCGAGTGAACTCGATCAGGCGGGTCGGGCGAGGGCACACCTGGGTGAACGAGCCCGTATCAAAAAATTCTATGTTGTGACCCGAGGTTGGCTTTGTGCACCTACATGCAGCTCGTTTGCCTAGCTCTCCCTTTTCCCTTTGTTTCGGTGAGTCGTTTGAGGGCGCGCGTGTGAACTCGTTGGGGCTGGTCGTTCGGGGGAACTCGTTCAGGCAGTTCGGGAGAGGGCACACTCGGGCGAACGAGCCCGTATCAAAAAATGCTAAGTTGTGACCCGAGGTTGGCTTTGTGCACGTTCTTGTAGCTCGTTTGCCCGGCTCTCCCTTGTCCCTCGTTTCGGTGAGTCGTTTGCGGGTGCGCATGTGAACTCGTTCGGGCGGGTCATTTGGGTGAACTCGTTCAGGCAAGTCGGGCGAGGGCGCACCCGGGCAAACGAGCCTGTATCAAAAAATGCCAAGTTGTGACCCGAGGTTGGCTTTATGCACGTTCGTGCAGCTCGTTTTCCTGACTCTCCCTTGTCCTTTCGTTTCGGTGAGTCGTGTGAGGGCGTGCGTGTGAACTCATTCGGGGGGGTTGTTCGGGTGAACTTGTTCAGGCGGGTCGGGCGAGGGCGCCGAGCCCGTATCAAAAAATGCTAAGTTGTGACCCGAGGTTGGCTTTGTGCACATTCGTGCAGCTCATTTGCCCAGCTCTCCCTTGTCCCTTTGTTTCGGTGAGTCGTTTGAGGGCGCGCGTGTGAACTCATTCGAGCAGGTCGTTCGGGTGAACTCTTTCAGGCAGGTCGGTCGAGGGCGCACCCGGGCGAATGAGCCTGTATCAAAAAATGCTAATTTGTGACCCAAGGTTGGCTTTGTGCACGTCCGTGTAGCTCGTTTGCCCAACTCTCCCTTGTCCCTTCATTACGGTTGTTTGGGCACCCATGTGAACTCATTCGGGTGGGTCGTTTAAGGGCGTCTGAGTCAATTCGTTCGGGCGGGTCATTTAAGGGCGTCCGAGTCAATTCATTCGGGCGGGTCAGGCAAGGGTGCGCTAGGGTGAACGATCCCATGACAAAAATGCTAAGTTGTGACCTGAGGGTGGCTTTGTGCACATTTGTGCAGCTCGTTTTCCCGCCTCTCCCTTGTCCCTTTGTTTCGGTCTTGTGTGCGCCCATGTAAACTCTTACGGGCAGGTCGTTCGATGGCACCTGTGTCAACTCGTTCGGGTGGGTCGTTCGATGGTGTCCGTGCAAACTCATTTGGGCGAGGGCGTCCATTTAAACTCGTGTGGGTTGTTGTGGTGTGGTGCCCTGGCTCATCTTAGTCCCCTTGTGCCCAACCAAATGATACAAGTGACAGGTTTCCTTTTCGTGTGAAAGGTGGGTTGGTAATTGAGTTGTGTTTTCGGGTTTGCCTGAAGGATGGCCTTGGGTCATTTATAGGGTGGACGATTTTCAGGTTCTCTCCATCCCCACTCGGTAGCGTATGAGCGGTAATGTTGGCCATGCTCATCCTGGGAGGCATATGTGAACAATTTCCCTTCTGCTCTCTAAGTTCTTGGAGCTGTATGGGTTGTTGTGGTGTGGCTCCCCGACTCGTCTTGGTCCCCTCGTGCCCCTCAAGATGATACCAGCGACAGGGTTTCTTTCTATGTGAAAGGTGGGTTGGAAATCGAGTTGTGTTTTCGGGTTCGCCCGAAAGATGGCCTTGGGTCATCTGTAGGGTGGCCGATTTTCATCTTCCCTCCATCCCCAATCAGTAGCGCATGAGCTGTAACACTAGCCATGGTCGTCTCGGGAGGCATATGTGAACAATTCCCCTTCTACTCTCCAAGTTCTTGGAGTTGTATGGGCTGTTGTGGTGTGGCTCCCTGGCTTGTCCTGGTCTCCTCGTGCCCCTCTAGATGATACCAGTGGAAGGTTTTCTTTCCGTGTGAAAGGTCAGTTGGGAATCGAGTTGTGTTTTCAGGTTTGCCTGAACGATGGCCTTGGGTCATTTGTAGGGTGGTCGATTTTCATCTTCTTTCCATCCCCACTCAGTAGCGCATCAGCGGTAATGTTGGCCATGCTCGTCCCGGGAGGCATATGTGAACAATTCCCCTTCTGCTCTCGAAGTTCTTGGAGATGTATGGGTTGTTGTGGTGTGGCTCCCAGGCTCATCGTGGTCCCCTTGTGCCCCCCAGATGATACCAGTGGTAGGTTTTCTTTCCGTGTGAAAGGTGGGTTGGCAATCAAGTTGTATTTTCGGGTTCGCCTAAACGATGGCCTTGGGTCGTTTGTAGGGTGGCCGATTCTCATCTTCTCTCCATCCCCACTTGGTAGCGCATGAGTGGTAATGTTGGCCATGCTCATCCCGGGAGGCATACATGAACAACTCCCCTTCTACTCTCCAAGCTATATGGGTTGTTGTGGTGTGGCTCCCTAGCTTGTATTGGTCCCCTCGTGCCCCTCTAGATGATACCAAGCGACAGGTTTTCTTTCCCTCTGAAAGGTGGGTTGGAAATCGAGTTGTGTTTTCGTGTTCGCCTGAACGATGGCCTTGGTTATTTTTTAGGGTGGCCGATTTTCATCTTCTCTCCATCCCCACTCGGTAGTGCATGAGCGGTAATGTTGGCCATGCTTGTCCCGGGAGGCATATGTGAACAATTCCCCTTCTGCTCTCCAAGTTCTCGGGGTCGTTGTGGTGTGGCTCTCGAGCTCGTCTTGGTCCCCTCGCGCCCCTCTAGGTGATACCAGCGACAGGTTTTCTTTCCGTGTGAAAGGTGGGTTGGCAATCAAGTTTCGTTTTTGGGTTTGCCTGAACGATGGCCTTGGGTCGTTTGTAGGGTGGCCGATTTTCATCTTCTCTCCATCCCCACTCGGTAGCGCATGAGTGGTAATGTTGGCCATGCTCATCTCGAGAGGCATATGTGAATAATTCCCCTTCTGCTCTCCAAGTTCTTGGAGCAGTATGGGTTGTTGTGGTGTGGCTCCTGGGCTCATCTCAGTCCCCGCGTGCCCCTCCAGATGATACCAACGACAGGTTTTCTTTCCATGTGAAAGGTGGGTTGGCAATCGAGTTGTGTTTTCATCTTCTCTCCATCCCCACTCAGTAGCGCATGAGCAGTAATGTTGGCCATGCTCATCCCAGGAGGCATATGTGAACAATTCCCCTTCTGCTCTCGAAGTTCTTGGAGCTGTATGGGTTGTTGTGGTGTGGCTCCCAGGCTCGTCCTAGTCCTCTTGTGCCCCCCTAAATGATACCAGCGGCAGGTTTTCTTTTCGTGTGAAAGGTGGGTTGGCAATCGAGTTGTGTTTTCGAGTTTGCCTCAACGATGGCCTTGGGTCGTTTGTAGGGTGGCCGATTCTCATCTTCTCTCCATCCCCACTCAGTAGCGCATGAGCGGTAATGTTGGCCATGCTCGTCCCGGGAGGCATATGTGAAGAACTCCCCTTCTGCTCTCTAAGCTGTATGGGTTGTTGTGGTGTGGCTCCCTGGCTTGTATTGGTCCCCTCGTGCCCCTCTAGATGATACCAGCGACAAGTTTTCTTTCCGTGTGAAAGGTGGGTTGGAAATCGAGTTGTGTTTTCGTGTTCGCCTGAACGATGGCCTTGGGTCGTTTGTAGGGTGGCCGATTTTCATCTTCTCTCCATCCCCACTCGGTAGCGCATGAGCGGTAATGTTGGCCATGCTTGTCCCGGGAGGCATATGTGAACTATTACATAGTAATTTGTCACCATTGGTCACCGTCCCTGTTACCCTTGTTTTCGTACATTGGAGGACACATTTCGGGACCTGTGACCAATGACATAACCTAAAAACACTTGCATTATGTTCCCCTGAGTATGTATTTCATGTTCCCTGAAGACACCTTTTGCAAATTATCCCTAAAAAGTGCCCTTTTTCCATTGGCGCAGGTACACAGTGCCTTACCCGCGCCAATGACTCAGATCCTCAAAAGGGGGCGCGCCCATTGGCGCTCTGTCCTAGAGCAACACTCACGCCACCTAAATTTGGTTATGATTTTTGGCCAACGTGCACCCATATGTTTTTTCCTCTCTTATCATGAAGTTCTTTGAGGAAAAAATCCACATGATAGAGGTCGAGAGTCATCATTTATCCATGACAACTATCCTCAGTGGCTTTTCAGGGATAATGCCAATCCACAATGGGCGTCCTGGTACATTGTATCTTCCTCCCTTCTCCATCTATAAAGGAATATCCTCATGCATTAAACAAGCTAGTTTTGCTAGAGTCTTTGTGAGTGCTGAAGTAATGTTAGAGTGATAGTAAGAATTGTGAAGCATAGGGAGGTTATGCTGCCAGAATCCTGAGAGAGAGAAGGTCTTTTGCAAGGCATATGTAGCTGCTTGCCTAGTCAGAGAATAGGTTCAACGTCAGAACCTTGGTTGTATCTTTCTCTGCTTTTACTCATTAATAGACAACTATCATTATGGTTCCACTGATGTGTCTTTATAATGATGATTGAGTTATATCTTTTCTGACTGATATATAGTTGCATCTATTGGATTTTATGCTTGTATTTGTGTCGTTCTTTGCATGTGCAGGTGTCTGTTCATGAGGATCGTGGGGATTGTGACCAGCCGGAGCAAAGGAACGGGAGCAATGATTCTTCTACAAGTACTAGTGTTGGAAACCAGGTAGGCCATCATCATCGATCTTTGATTTGCATTTAGGAACCTGCGTGTTAGCGTTGATTGATTGTTGCTAGACCCATGTTGGGATAATGGGATCGCCTCTGTCCGCAGAGGGGATTTACCTGTTCAACAATTTGGCGACTCCACTGGGGAGTTTAGTGTGTTGTTTGATTTGTAAACTTTGGACGGAGCCTGAAGTACGGCCAGATAGCCTTTGAAACACTATTGCTTCGCAGTAGTGAAGTAGATCAATGCCACTTCAGTCAATCTCCAGTTTGGTTACAGACTGAACAATGTCGAGTTTGTCTTGCATGTTAGTTTTTCTCTTGTTTTCTTGCTTGGATAGCTTTCTGGGTTAAATTTCTTGTTGTTTCTTGCTTCTTGGCCTTCCTAGATACTGTAAACCAAGCTTTGGACTACCTGTTTTGTTTTTTTACTTGGAAAACTTTATTAGCGTGGTTTTTCCTCTGACAGTCGCGCCAGTTGGCGCCTGTTGCTAACTAAAAACCCGCGCCAATCCCTTTATAGCGCGAGTTGCAGTCTGACAGTCGTGCCAGACTTGTTAACTTTTTCAGCTAGCTTGTTTTCCAGTCTTCTGAGGTTGGATTTGTATCTTGCTATATCTTTTACAGCTTCTGGAAGTGTGTTGGACCTTTATGTGACTGGTTATTATTTTTTTGTCCTTCAGTTGTTTGCTTATTTCTATCGATTTTATATCTTAGCCCTAGTGGCTTTGCATGTCGAGCCTTCTGTGGGAAATTATGGTTTGATGATCCAGTCAGCCTTTTGGTTGTTTTCCGCACTCATCTGGTGGTTGTGAAAGTTTGGCACTCTATGCTGCAAGTTATTCACTTTTAGCTTGTTTATTTTTTGCTTGACTTCATCTGAACTTAGATCACATGGTTCATTGAAAGTCTTTGTGTTTTCCTTGCTTTGATAGGTATTTGACGTTTCAAAATTGGTTCTATATTCCTTTGAGTGAATTGTGTTTGCTTATATTTGTGAATATCTCTTGAGATTTGTTGAGTGCATCATGCTATCCTAAAAGAAAGAAAAAATAAAAGATATTTTGCATTTTATTAATTAGCATTTCTTGTTATTTGTTGCTTTTAAAAAGAAAAATAAAAAAATTTTCATTTCTTGTTATTAGCTGCATTAGGATCTTTGTTGATCATTTTGTTTGCGTAAAGATCTCAACTCTCCTGTAGATAGAGTTCATTGAAAAATGATATAATTTTGGCATATAGTTTGCATTTAGGAAGTTTCGAGAGATCAGATATGGTAGGACCAAAAAACTGAAACATAATTGAAGATAAACTGTAAAATGAACTGAATGAACCTAACAACACATTGGAACATAATGCACATATTCTAGAGGTCTAGGTTAGAGACGTGTTCCGACGTCTTTAAACCTGGGTGATTCCTCCATGGTGAAACGATAGGTGCCAGTACGAATTGTGCTCCCATGTACCGTCGCGTATATATTGGGAGACCCCTATAGGCTTGCAACATTTTATCCATAGGAAGCCGAGTCTACCGCCTTACAAGCCGTAATGCACTGAACACAACATTTGGGAAGATTGACTGCAGTACGGGAAGTCCTTGGTTTTCATCTGATTGCCAAGGTGTATAAGCAGTTTTACGGATTGTTTGGCAAACCCTTTTACCTAGATTTCCAGAGTAGTCAGCTTTTGATCCTTTTCAGACTCTCTAAAAGAAAAGGTGTAAGTGAGCAGCTTGTCACTTCGTGCTCATTAAACAATCGAAGGAGACTAGAGTCATCTTTTCGTCCTTTTCTCGACTCTTTAAAAATGAAAATGTCAAGTTAAGTGTCTTAAAATCTATTTGGCCACGATCACATAACCCGGTTAAATTTTGTTTGCGTTAGTCTGAGTAGGGACTGGCTTCGCTAGATTCCCTAGGATTTTTGTGAAGTCTCATCCTGGCGGAACTACCAATCTCGTCTTCCGAGAGTCTGGTTGTGAGTCAAATTCTCCCTATTGTTCCAAGTATACAACCGATTATCTCTCGTGCTCCAGGCGACAAGGATTATCAATTTTATACGAACCCCATTTGTGAACCTTCTCAAAACAGTATCCCTTTTTGGGAATATACTTCTCCTCAGAAACCTTTTCCTTCTGATATGGAAAATCCATCACCTACTACAACTGACGAATCCGGCGTGCCAGGGGACGAGATTCCTAGCACAATGGAAACTACACATGTTAGTAGGACTGCTACTACCGGGGGACTGCCTCTTGGTTATAGAGCATTGCATGATTTTATATCATCTCCTTTTCCGACTTCTATTTGGTCACCACCCGTCTTTTCCAATACAGAGCCTTCGACTCCACCACCTGACAGTACAACTGTTACCTCGGTGACAACCCCTCCAATTATATCTGTGGCTTCTTCAACCCCTATTTTTAGCCGACCTTCGTCCTCTTTATTTGCATGCTTTGATCCTACATCTAATACCTCACTTGGGGGGCAGTATGATCAGTATCTACCACCCTTTGGTACTGGGACAGGTCAGCTGTCAGTTGGAGAACTTTCGGTTCCACTATCCATAGATTGGGGTTCTACCTCTTATCATGGTGGTCAAGCGTCGTATGCTCAACCTGAAAAACCACACCCGCAAAATCTACAAGGACAATCCTTCCAAGGAAATCCTTTTGCTTCTAGTGGTCCCTTTTTCAATCCTCATGCACAACCTACTGGTAATCCAGGCCAACCTTCCATTCAACAAGCTCAACCTAGTATCCAGCAAGGTTCTCATACTGGACAAACTGGTCAATCGTTTGTTAACCCGAATCAACCTAACGTCCAGTATACCCAAGTTTCCTGCCAAGCTGCCCAAACAATTGGTCAACCAACTGTCCAGTATACTCAGTCTTCTGGACAAACTGGTCACCCTCAAACACAACCATCTGGTATGATAGGACAACCCTCTACTGTGCATCAGCAGGGAGGCCAACCTCAGTATCAGCAGGGAGGCCAACCTCAGTATCAGTAGGTAGGCCAAACTCAGTATCAGCAGGTAGGCCAACCTCAATACCAGCAAGGTTATCCTTCTGCTCAGATAGCCCAAGGTTATCCATCTACTGGCACTGCTCAACCTGGCACCTGGACCCAAGTCAGATCCCAAAATCCATCTGGTTCTCAAATGCAGGCTGGAGGTCAATCTCAAACGTTTTATCAAACTCAGCCTGGGTCTCAAACTCAATTTGGGGTTCCACCACACTACGGTTACCAGCAACCTCAAGGCCAACCTTTGTTTGCTCCTTACCAAAATTATCAACAGCCACATGCTACTTCTGCAGCATCGTTTGGTAATCCATATGCTGGGGGACAAAACACAAATCCCTATGGCCAGCATACTATGGGGGCAAATCCGTCAGGGCTAGGCCCTTGGGGGCCACCACCACCTGGTTGGAACTCGGGTGTCCCATCATACCTGTAGCCTTAGATGTCATTTAATCCTCAGTTACCATTTTTAGTGACTTTAGAATTACCGGATGTGTCCAAACTGACTAATGATCCTATCCTTCATAATCCTTATTGGCCTCCGGTTCCCACCAAAATTCCTGGTGATTGCCCGAAATTCGATGGTAAAGTTAATGAAGATCCAGAAGCTCATGTCATGACTTACCATCTAGGGTGCTCATCTAATTCATGGCTTGATGATTTGATTCGGCTTCGCCTCTTTCAAAGGACTCTCACTGGCTCCGCCGCTAAATGGGATATTGAGCTAAATCGCAGATCCTTTCAGGATTTCAGCTCGTTGGCTATGGCATTCCTCACTCATTTTCAGTTGCCTATTCGTTATGAAACGGGCATGCACCTCCTCATGTCCTTACGTCAATCAACCGCTACGCACATCTCTGATCACATTCATGAATGGAGACGGCGTAGACATATGATTAAATTTTGGATTCCCGACCAGCTTCTTACGGATTGGTTCACGACTGCGTTCGTCCCTCCAATAGCTCGGGACATTGCTATGGGAGCGTGTGTTAGTGAAGAGAAAGCTATTGCGCGTGCTCAATACCTTGACTTAGTTTATTCTCAGTCAGGTACATTATATGATTATTTGCCTGATGCCCCTAGACCTGGAACATCCAAAGCCCCGCCAACGCCTACAGTTGACGGCATTATTGGGTCTGTGAGTTCATCCTCCAAGAAAAATTCCGAAAACCCTGGGAAGCAGAAAATAAATGCTCCAAATGAAAACACTTCCCAGGTTACACCTCCTTCTAAACCTACCTCCGAGGTTAATGCTGTTTAGTCAACCAAGACAAACAAAACCTCGAAATCAAAAAAGAAAGAGAAAGGGAAAAACAAGTCGGAACAACCTAAGCAGGAACAACCTAAACCTCAATCTGAGGAGAGTGCCAAACGCAAACCCAAGTATCCTTGTCTTATCTGTGATGAGCATCACTATACCAAGGACTGCCCTCGGCGGTCTGAGGATAGTCGTTTGTTGAAAGGCGCTCCTGGGGTCCCTGCGGTACTTAAAGAACCCTTTCCTTCACAGCAAACTCAAATGGTCGCTGACCCCTCTCAACCTCCCTCTTCCTTCGGTTCCCAAGTGTTTATGGCGGGAACGGTCCCTGTTAATATCAGTACTCGAACAAAAGATTATCCGTCTACCGGCAAGGAGCCTGAGGTCCCCACCAGTGCTCCTCCGTTCAGTTCAAGCCCTCTCCACATCAAGAGACCTAGTACTGAAACGCCTATTCGACCCCCTCCAAAAGGAGTACTCCGAAAATCTTCTTACAACCCAAATTCTTGTGCTGCTCAGCACTATAATATCGTTGAGGATTTAGCCCAAACTCCGTCGGCTATGTCCGCTTTAGAAGTTCTCCAGAGCTGCCCCTCTCAGAGGAAGTCCTTTCTATCCGCTATCGGCGGCATAGATTCGGCAGACTCGAATTTGATTACGTTCGACTTAGACCGCCATACTCAGCGACTGCCTCCCCAAATTTCCTTTCTCATACAGGTTGTTATTGATAAGAAAACTATCCATCATACAGTCATTGATGAAGGTGCTTCAACTTGTATCATGTCTGTTGCCTGTTGGAAAGCTATTGGTTCTCCAACGTTGAGTCAGTCTCCCATAACCTTGGATGCCTTTGATGGAAGAGCATCCCGTCCTTATGGTATTCTCCCCTGTTTACCCATTTCTTTGGAAGGAAAAACGGTCGAGATGGAAGTTGAAGTCGTTGATGCTACTCTAACCTACAACCTCCTTCTCGGACGCAACTGGATTTATGCGATGCAAGCTGTTGCTTCATCTTACTTTCGTATCATTCGCTTCCCTCACCAAGGGAAGATTATTA
Source organism: Pinus taeda (assembly GCA_000404065.3). Taxonomy (NCBI): domain Eukaryota; kingdom Viridiplantae; phylum Streptophyta; class Pinopsida; order Pinales; family Pinaceae; genus Pinus; species Pinus taeda. The sequence continues at coordinate 10,985 of APFE030466638.1, read as the reverse complement.
CGGTCGACCGGCTGAATTTTTTCGCTTCCTCTTCTGAAGGAACTATCCCTTTTGTGGAGCATACCTCCAAATCATTTGAGAGTTTAGGTCACGGACTTTTTAAAGATCCTGCCCTTATGGGTGTTTTTCCAACCTCGCCTCCGAATTTCGCTTCCGTCAATATGATTTCTACTTGTCTTGATCCATGGATCATTCCTCCCATCGACCAAGTAAACTCATGGGGCGACCAAATGCCGTTGAGTCCAGCCGAACTCAACTATGTTGAAATCGTCGCTGCATCGGCTCCTCTTTCTGAAGTTGCTCTTTCGAGCAAAATTTTCCACACATTCACTCCATCGTTAGGGATTGCAGATCAAACTTCTTCGGATCCTCTAAAGGAAATATTTTCTTCCGACGAAGCTATTATAGAGACTATGTCTCTTGAGGAACCTCCTTGGCATGCTACCCATCATCGTTCCTCGTTACTCTTTGTCCCTCAGGATGTGCCACCTACTATTCAATGGTTTTCTCCTTGTTTCCCATTCCGATTCCTTCAGTCACTTGCTCAGGTTTACCAAACCTCTTCTGAAGGTAACATGGCAAACATTACGCAAACCCAGCCTATTGACATCTCTATTAAACCAGGGATCATCGAACATGTTCATATCGGAGTCACTTGTACTCCGGAGGAGATTCAACTTTATTCGAACCTTTTTCGCAAATTTTGTGACGTTTTTGCTTGGTCCTATGAAGAAATGCCCGGCATTGATCCTAGCATAGTGGTGCATGAAATCATCACGTACCCAGGTGCTAAGCCTGTTCGTCAACGTTTACGTCAAGTACACCCCCAAAAGGCTGCAGCAATCAAGGCCGAAGTAGAAAAACTTCTTAAAGCAGGTTTTATTTATCCTATCCCGCTCACAGATTGGGTTTCTAATATCATACCTGTCACTAAAAAACAGGGCACTATTCGCGTTTGTGTTGATTATCGTGATATCAATCGGGCATGTCCTAAAGATAATTTCCCCACACCATTCATTGATCAGATTATTGACGAGTGTGCAGGAAGTGAGATGTATTCCTTTATGGACGGTTTTTCTGGTTACAACTAGATCAATATTGCTCCCGCTGATCAACACAAGACTGTTTTCATATGTCTGTGGGGTACCTTTGCTTATAAGAAGCTCCCTTTCGGTCTCAAAAACGCCGATGCTACCTTCCAACGTGCAATGTCCTACGCTTTTCATGACATCCGACACATTGTACAGCCTTACCTGGATGATCTTCCAGCTCATTCAGCCAAGCGTCAGGACCACCCTGCTCATCTTCGCGAGATATTTCTTCGCTGTCGACACTACCGCATCAGGCTTAATCTTCATAAGTGTGTCTTCTGCGTAGAATCGGGTCGACTTCTTGGATTTGTTGTCTCCCATGAGGGTATCCGCCTGGATCCCCTCAAAGTCGAAGCTATAGTTAATCTCCCTCCCCCTGCTACCTTAGAACAATTGCAAAGTCTGCAAGGCAAAGCGAATTTTTTACGTCGTTTTGTTCCGAACTACGCCGAAGTGGCTAAAGGTTTTACACGCCTGCTTAAAAAGGATGTCCCTTTTCATTGGGATGCTGTGGCTCAAGAATCTTTTGAGCGTCTCAAGGGTCTCCTTGTCTCTGCTCCATTTCTTCGCCCTCCCAACTATCATCGTGACTACATCCTCTATTTAGCTGCCGCCGACACCACTATCGGTATGGTTCTTGTTCAAACTGACGACGATGACACGGAGCATGTCATTTATTATCTCAGTAGAAACCTCCTAGATACGGAAACTCGATATGCACATGTCGAGAAGTTGGCGTTAGCCGTTGTTTGCACTGTCCAACGTTTCCGCCATTATATTCTGTTGTGTACTACTACAGTGATTTCAGATTGCAACCCCATGACGTATATCTTGTCACGCCAGTTGCTGGGGGGCAAATACTCTAAGTGGATTGTCATCCTCCAAGAGTTTGACTTGGAGTTCGCTACCGCCAAGTCCAAGAAATCGCTGGTTTTTGCTGAGTTAATTTGCTCTTTGCCATCTTCTTCTTCGCCATCTCACACTGAAGATCACATTCCGGATGAGACCTTGTTTCTCATCAGCACCCTCGACCCCTAGTATGGTGACATTCTTACGTATTTGCAAACGTCCTCCTTCCGCCCGGGCACTTCCAAAGACACTCGGCGAAGGATTCGTCATCAATCTCAACCATATCGTATCATTGGGGATACCTTATATCGCCTCGGCACTGACTCTGTTCTCCGTCGTTGTCTTACTCACGAGGAAGCTAAGAGAGTCTTGAATGACTGCCACTCAAGTGCTTGTGGCGGTCACATGTCTGGCTATGCTACCGCTCAAAAACTTCTCCATGCTGGCTATTTTTGGCCTTCCATCTTCAAGGATTGCATTCTTGCGGTTCGTTCTTGTCACGAGTGCCAAATATTCCAGTGGAAGATGCGAGCACCCCCCGCTCCTTTGCACCCTGTTGTTACCGTCCTCCCTTTTGCCAAATGGGGCATTGATTATGTCACCTGTAACCCTCGCTTGGCCGGGGGGCATGGGTTTATCATCGTTGCCGTCGATTATTTTACTAAATGGGCCAAGGCGATGCCTACACTGAATGAAGACGGTCACACAGCGACACAATTTTTGTTTAATCATGTTATTTCGCGATTCGGCGTCCCTCAAGCCATCGTCACTGATCACGGAAAGCATTTCCGAAATCATATGATGACAGAACTGACAACCCAGCTAGGCTCAAAGCACGATAGTTCTACTCCATACTACCCTCAGTCCAATGGCCAAGTTGAAGCGATCAACAAAATTTTGGTTACAATACTTCAGCGTACTGTTGGCATGCACAAGTCTAACTGGCATTTGATGTTATTTCCTGCTTTGTGGGCTTACCGAACTTCCGTGAAGGATGCCACTGGTTTCACTCCATTTCAACTAGTCTATGGACTAGAGGCTACCCTTCCAATTGAGTGTGAAATCCCTTCATTAAAATTAGCCATCGAGCTACTTCCTAATACTACCCCATTAGAAGAACGCCTCCTTTATTTGGAGCGTTTAGATGAGACTCGTCGCCTAGCTAATTTAGCTATCGAAACACAGAAGAAGCGAGTCAAATCCCGCTTTGACCAGACTGTACATCCACGTTATTTTAACGAGGGAGACTTAGTTCTGTTGTATGATCAGGCAAACGATAAGCTAGGACCAGGAAAGCTCGAATCCATGTGTCTAGGCCCTTATATTGTCAAGAAAGTTTTGGAAAAAGGGGCCTATGAGCTAATTGATTATGAAGGGAACCCTCTCGCGCAGCCCCGGAATGGGATGTCTTTGAAAAAGTACTATGTGTGATGCTAGTACGCTTCTTTTTGTATATACATGTACTCTAGCAAGTGTGTTGTGTATGTGTGTTAGAGTTTTTATAGACTCGATTGTCGCTTGCCGCTTATTGTGTCTTTCGCTTCTTGTGCAGATGTCTAATACGCCTTATATTGGTTTCGCTGATGGTGCCTGTCGTAGTACTCGTAACTTATCCTCTGTGGCATGGGTGATCTATGATCCTCATGGTGAGCTAATAGATCTTCAAGGTGTCTGTTTGGGTCATACCACGAATAATGTTGCCGAATATTGTGTCGTAATTGAGCTCCTCACTGAAGCAATTAATCTTGGTATTCGGGCATTAGTGATAAACCTGGATTCTCAACTTGTCATCCTCCAGCTCAATAGGCGTTATTCCGTCAGAGACCATCATATTTTAAGGCTGTATTTACGTGCAAGATTTTTAGAAAGGAATTTTGAGTTTATTACATATCAACATGTTCCACGACAATTGAACACATTATCTGATGCATTGGCTAATCATGTATTAGATAGACATTTGCGAATTTTGTAAATAAAACATTATACAAGCAAGCACATGAAAACACAATAAGAAACCATAATCATATGTATATATATATATATGTGTGTGAGTCAAAATGTTTGCGCCCCGCGCGTTACAAAAAATAATACATGTCCAAAGTCTATACAGCAGCTTACAGCGTGCTCCTCAAAAAATATGCAAAAATGAAACCTAGGTGTCTAAACATGGTTATGCTCATGATAGCATGTCACCGCTCGCACCAAACGTCTCAACAGACAATGGGCACGAGTAGACACTTCCACCATGTGCCTCTGATAAGCTCTAGGCACATCCGCCAATCTGCCGTAGTCTGGAATACCTCGAGTAAGTGCCTCGAGGTTCTGCACGAGATCATCCTCACCCTCTATCTGAGGATCCACTGTAGGTTGTGCTCTGCGCACATTGTGAGGCAAGTCAACTGGTCGCTCTGCACCAACATCTGTATACATATATAGACGCTGTAAGAAATAGGCATGTATTAACAAAAAAACTTAAATACATAAAAACATTAAAAAACAAAGAGTTCTTACCCAGCTCCTCATCCCAGTCCTCTCTGTTAGGCAGAGGGAGATCGGGATCTCCAGTGAAATCCATGCCCGCATAGGGCCAGTCCTCAATGACGATCATCTGGTGTCGGAGCCAGATAAAGAACTCGGGCTTCCAAGACATCTGTTGGCCCCCTCCTCCTCTAGGCATAAGTTTTGCCCATAGATGCAACCTCGGTTCCCTCAACACTGGGTCTGCCACTATTCCCCCGGGTACCCGGAAGATCGGCAGTCGCTCTAGAAAGAAAGTCACAATGATCGACCCATATCCAAACTGTTTTTTTCCATCTCGCTTACACTTAGTAAGCTACCATTTAATATTGGTCGTCACCGTCGTGGCCCAATCAAACAATGTCGGATGGAGACATTCAGTGGCCAACAGCAAATGATTTTTGCTGGCCTCATGGGGCGCCTGTATCCCAGCTGCCCGGGTAATGGTAAATAAAATGACTCGTAGAACCAAGTTGGGCACCGTGTTGATATCTACCTTCCTGCTGTTTACTCCAAACCATTCTCCAGGACACACTCTTTCCTTCACCTCCTCGATCTTCTCCCCAGAAGGTTGACTACCTGTCAAGATCGGACGTGCACCTCGCCGTGATAACCCAGTGATGAAATAGACATCGGAAACATCCAACTCCAATGTCTGATCCTTCAGGTGAAATACCTGATCCTCTACATCCCAAGCATCTACTATGAAGCATAGTAGCTCAGGTTGTGCGCGTAGGTATGAAGTATGGAAGAAATTTTTCAATCCGCAGTCTCTTAGAGCATTCATACAGTCATCGTCCTCCAATGCCAGCGAATCAAATTCATTATGCTCTTGTTCCTTCCATTCTAGAACCATTTTTAGCAAAATCCTACAACCAAAGGTAAAATTTCAATTGTTAGATCATTATTGAAACATAAATTGAAACAAATTTTCAAATTTAACGGTCCAATTTGGTGAAAAATGAGATCGCGCGGTTGGCGCAACTGTTTCTAAAACAGTCACGTTAATGGCGTGACCCCTATAGGGAAAAATCTCCATTGGCGCGGTCCCGTGCTGGAAACCCGCGCCAATGGCGCAACCCTAAAAATTTGCAAATCCCTTTGCAGTGGGCTGAAATATGGACAAAAAACTTGAAAAATTGAATGAAAACAGAGCTAGAGATGAGGCCTCTTACTTGTTGTAGACGACGTCTCGAATGGTCTCCTAGATCGATCGCAATCAGCAGTTGAAATTTGCACCAAAAACCCTCCAACAGTGAACTCACAAGGTAAAAGGTGAAAAGTAAATTTATTTTTTACTATTTTACTATTCATAACACTATTTTGACCTAAAAATACATTGGAAATGATATTTTTGAGTATTTTTTGGATATTTTCATGTCGAAGTGGGTTTTACGCTGTTTTTTGAATGATGACAGGGCTTGGTGCGACTCAAACAAGCTTCTTTTTAACTTTTTCAAGCTCGGTAAAACATGAGAAAATGTTACTTTATGGTCTGCTTTCAGCTCTTTTCCTGACCTTTTAAAAAGAAAAGATCGCCGAGTTATCCCTCTTGGCTCGTTAAACGCTACTAAGGGGCAGTCGTTTTAAGTTCTTTTATCGACCGTTAAAATATAAAAAGATTACCGGGTTTTTGTCGTTTCAAACTCGTTAATGGTTGCGAAACGACGTGGTTTTGATCGCTTTTATACTTTTTTAGGTCGAAATCACTATTCATGAAAAGTACTCCTCGGTCGTAATGATCGGGCGGTTCTTTCGGGCATCATTTTATACTTTTTCATGCCCGAGAGACACAACTTTACGAAAAAGGACACCCCTGGAGTCTCCTTTTCTGTGTCTTTTTCAAACTCTCTAAACATGAAAAAGACTCTGAGTTTTACCTGTGTCGGACTCGTTAAACCCTGACGACATTGGACTCGTCATCATGACGAGACTTGAGCTTCTCCTCCCTAGGGCTCGTTAAACTATTACTAGGTTGGATTCGACCGAAGGTCGAAATTATACAACAAGCATATGCTATCCCCATCAAGCTTGTTAAAAATAATTGGGGTACTCGCCAGAAATGGTGGGGGAAAAAGAAATTTTGGAACCATAATGATTGTCGTGTCGGCAGTATGTCGCTCTTAAACATGGCACTTCTCTGCTTTTGTGTCAAGGTGGGGATATCTCATCTAATCTGTCACTTGCCTCCGTGGGTTTGGGTAATCCTATTTGACCTCTCATCTGTTCATTGCCTCATCATCATGACCTCTGATCCATTGATGTCAAATACTGCCAGCTCCACTGTCGTGCCGCCGATATGTTCAAGAGAAGTTGACCTCTGAAAGAAACCACCTCTGTCTGATAGTTCATAAATCTTAAATTCACAACGTTGTCTCTTCCCATCTCGTGTCGATGATGTGGGAAACATTATGGCCCACCTTCGACGAAGATCACTTCCTGTCGACTTCAGCTCATTATCCAGGAAAGTGACCTAGAGACTCCCTTCCGGTACTTTGGAGCCTGCATGCCTTAATGGCAGGTTCTTCGTGTTCGACGCGAGGTTTTCATCATTGGCCTCCGATCAGATGACTCTACGGGTGTTTGACATCGGCTCATTCATTCACACGCCGTAGACTGTACCTATAGTACCTTGAGGACCATTTTCATTATTGGTGGTACCTCTCATGTCTGTTAACAGCTTTCATCATTGGCTGGTAATCAGACGATGTTCATGCATGTTCGACTTCAGCTCACATGTTCACATGCTTGGACTTGTACTTATGTTCGAGTCGAGGTGAAGCGCAAGACCCTGGATTGTGTCTGTTGTAATCTAGGCGTGATTTTGATACATGACTCATTCACTGGATGGCTGCGACCATACCTGAGTCACTTCATTGATCCTAACCAGATGGCTGCGCCCATACTACGGATCTAAATATTGTACTCTCTTATAGATGGCTGCGACCATGCCACATATATCATGTATCTGAACTATCAAATTGTATCTCTCAAAGCAGATTCTCGGCAGCAGCTATATATGTTCTTGTAAAGCACTTCACCCCTCTCTCTCTCTCTCGGGGCTCATGCTTTAGGGGGCATCTGTTACGCAGCAATTTGTCACCGTTGATCACCGTCCTTGTTACCCTTGCTTTCGCACATTGGAGGACACATTTATGGACCTGTGACCAGTGACAAAACCAAAAAGCACTTGCATTGTATTCCCCTAAGTATGAACATCATATTCCCTGAAGACACCTTTTGTAGATTATCCCTAAAAAGTGCCCTTTTTCCATTAGCACGAGTTCACAGTGTCTTGCCCACGCCAATAACTCAGTTCCTTAAAAGGGGGCGCGCCCATTAACGCTCTGTCATAGAGCAAAGCCCGCGCCACCTAAATTTGGTTATGATTTTTAGCCAGCGTGCACTCATATGTTTCTTCCTCTTTGTTAATGGAGCTCTCTGAGGGAAAAATCCTCATGGAAGTGGTCGAGTGTCATCTTTTTATCCATGACAACTAAGTTCAGTGGCTATTCAGGGATAATGCTAATCTTCAATAGGCGTCCTGATACAATGCATACTCCTTCCTCCTCCATCTATAAATATTGTCCCCCTGCGATTAAACCAACTAGTTTTGCTAGAGCTATTGTGAGTGTTGAAGTAATGCTGGAGTGATAGTGAGAATTGTAAAGTATAGAGGGGTTATGCTGCCAAAATATTGAGAGAGAAGAGGTCACTTTGCAAGGCGTATTTAGCTGCTTGCCCCAATCAAAGGAGGTTCAACATCAGAACCTTTGGTTGTAATCTTTCTCTTTGTTTTACTCATTAATAGACGACTATCATTATGGTTCCACTCATGTGTCTTCATCATGGTAATTGAGTTATATCTTTTCTGACCGATATATAATTGCATATACTGGATTTTATGCTTGTGTTTGTATCGTTCTTTGCATGTGCAGGTGTCCATTCACGAGGATCGTGGGGATTGTGACCAGCCGGAGCAAAGGAACGGGAACGGCGATTCTTCTACAACTACTAGCATTGGAATGCAGGTAGACCATCATGATCGATCTCTGATTTTTGCAATTAGGAACCTGCGTGTTAGCGTTGTGTGATTGTTGCTAGACCCGTGTTGGGCTAGTGGGATCGCCTCTGTCCGCAGAGGGGATTTACCAGTTCAACAATGGCTTCTAGGTATTTTGGTAAGCTGAAATTCCAAGAAGCTACTGAGTAACTCAGTTGTTGTTGCTCTGTAAGACCTTAGCCTAAGATCATTTGTAACAAAATTTCCCTTTATCTGTTGTATAATTAAATCTGAATCACCTAAAATGGAAACTTTGGTTATCCCAAGACTCCTAATCAGTTTGAGACCTAGCAAAAGGGCTTCATATTCAGCCATGTTGTTTGTACATCTGAAATTAAGCCTATATGCATGACCTTGAGCACAGTCATTTTGTGTAGTGTGTACCAAACCCCTGCCCCTGCTCCTAGTTTGTTCACTGACCCATTAAATTCTAAATACCACAATGCTTCTTTCAATAGGTTCACAAGTTTGTTTAGTGGGCAGGTCTGGTTTTTGTAATTCATGTGATATATTAGTTGGCTTTGTTGTCTTAATCATATCAATGATCCTTTGATCTTGGGCACTGGACTGCTCGTTTATGTTTCTTGTTTCTGTTGTTTTTAGGAGCTTGACCTCAGTTTTAGGACACATATCAGCATTGTATAATATAAATGAGTCCATGTCCGAATGAATAGAGTAGATTGGAAAGTTTTGGGGCTTATCTTGAGTGTTGACCACATATTTCATCAATGTTTCTTGGTATAATCTCTTTGGCTGGCCAAAGACTGAAATTGTGGCATATGACATGTCTAGCTACAATGACCCCTGGAGTTTGGCACCCCATGATCTGGATAAAAGAATACCATACTTGGGTGGAATGTCAGCTACTACCACATCCATCAAAATCATTTTAGTTGGGTATTGGACCAAGGATACACAAAGATCCTTGATAAGGCCTAGACATCTTACCTGGCTAGAATCAAATGAAAACAAGTCTTTATAAGGCCTTGTGATGTCTAGATCAAGTTTTTCCATTACTGACTTGGGCATTAGATTATGGGAGGCACCTGAGTCAAACATGGCATTGTGTAGTACTTTGTCATGAATGTTTAGGCTTACATAAAATGGAGGGATACCTCCATCCACTGATTTACCATTGACTTCTGAGCCAAAAATCAGTTATGGCTGATCGTCCAGAACATTAACTGCATCCCTATTCTCTGGTACTTGCAAGGACCTATTGATTTGTTGTCTAAAGACCTCATGTTTGGCCAGTTCAGAAAGAGGAATGGCTATTTTAAGCTTGCCAATTTCCGTTTCTAAATTGAAAGGCTTTTCCATCTGAACCTTTATATTTTGAGCAGCAAATTTTTCTTTTTCTGCTGAGTTTTGGGTGACCTTCTCTTGAGCAGGTACACTATTATGAGGTATGTCTGAGTTGTGCTCCTTTTCTGGAGGCTTGTGCAAGAGTTCTGTTGAAAGAAAGGGTGTATATGAGGGATTCACTGAAGGCTGAACATCAGATACATCTTCCACTGTGACTTCCCTTTGGAGTTTTTTATCTGAGGAGTCTGTTAAAACAGTTTTATCATTGGGTTTCTTGGGCAGTTTGGCATGTGTTGGTTTGGTAAGTTCAGGCACATCTATGGTTCTGCTTCTTAATTTATATTGTTTGTGTACCTCATAGACTGTTGTATCATACCCTTCTCTGAAATCAAATGACTCACCAGATTTTGTTTGAAATTGTTTGCATTCTTGGGCTTGTTGATCATCTTGTGTTAAGAATACTTGTTGCTCACTATCCAAACCCATCAGATTGATGTGGGGATCTTCTATTTGTTCATTAGAGGTTGAGGCCTCTACATAGTTTTCTTGAAATGGAGGTCTGATATTTTGATCAGGACCAATCCTCCCAGCATTTGGGTTTTGATTTTTTCTAAAATTAGGATTCCTAGTAGTGTTGCTTGTTTGTCCTTCCCAAGAGGATTTTCTCTTAATGGTCTCAACTCTATCTCCTAACTTGTCCATACCTTTGATGATTGCATCTAGCTTTTTCTCAAACGCTGAAGGTTCCTCTTTAAATGTTGTTCTTCTCTCATTTTTAGCTCTGTTTCTCTTAGCAATCAGGTTTGCCTCTGTAAGGACTCTCGACATCACATATCTCCACAATGGTATGATATTGTCCACTTTGGGCCTAAGCCCTCATGGATTTGCTTTTGGACTTTCCCCAAAAGGCCTCATACCAATGGAGATATTTGTCCATCCTTATATACTCATGATCCTCCCCACTTCTAGTCAATGTGGGACTTTGGTCGTATACCCAACAATGATGACATCAGGTTGTGACTTTTAGGGACTTCATATATGGTGGACTTAGAGGATCTGATGCATTGAGGAGCTGAGGTCAGAGACTTTGATGCAGAATGGGATGCATACTTTCAAGTACATGTATGGGTGTGGCTTGGAAGAGTGACTTGATGTGGAGG
>APFE030466636.1:0-30341 GCA_000404065.3 Pinus taeda | reverse complement strand
TGCGGCGCCTCCTGCGGCGACTCTTGCGGCGCCCTCCTGCAGCGCCTCCTGTGGCGACTCCTGCGGTGCCCTCCTGCGGCGCCTCCTATGGCGCCCTCCTGCGGCGCCTCCTGCGGCGCCCTCCTGCGGCGCCTCCTGTGGCGACTCCTGCGGCGACTCCTGTGGCGTCTCCTGCGGCGCCTCCTGCGACACCTCCTCACTTCCGCAGCTACAGCACTCGAGAGATCACCCTTCACAGATTCGCTTTCCACTTCACTTTCATATAGATCAAGCTTTTGAAACAATAACCCAATATTTCAGATCTTAAGATTCAACCCAAAAGCATGCCTAAGCCAAATGATCTCCTTTGCTTTATATAGGCAAGCTCTTCCTCAAATCATGGATCATGGGGCCCAATAATAATAATAAAATAAACAATACCATGGGCCAAAACCATAACAAACCAATACTATCAACTCAATACAAGGGATCAACACGTCTGTCGAGATGCCATGGTCCAAAAGCTATAGGTTCAAATTCCAAGGACTAACTACCATGGACCAAAGGTAAGTTTTCCCGCATGAAATAAACTTTTCTCTGCATAATATTCCGTGAACTTTTCTCCACATGAATAAACTTTTTAATTCTCATCATATTGAGAGCCATGCCATGGGTGTTACCATCAAGTACAACATCTGTAACATATAACCATACCAGAAACATAATGCCAACAGTGATTCTTTAAATGTAGATTCATCATCCCTGGCTCGAATGACCATTTGTTCAGCTTCTATGTACATTTGATGTCTTTATATCCATGAATATATTGCAGCCGGGATGGACGAAACTAGATCTAGGGTCTTCAAACTCGTTCAATATTTGCCCAATGTACAAGTCAATCCATGTGAAAATATGTTCTGAATTTGAATATGGAAAGACATCGCCTGCTTACTAGCCAATAATGTGAGCTATTAACAGATTTGAGAGGAATCACAGATAATGATAATGACCCTCAAGGTACTATAGTACAATTCACATGGTGTGAATATATGATTCGATGTTGAACACCACGCAAAATCTTCCGGTCGAAGGCCATTGATGTTAACCTGTCATCAGAAGTGAGAAACTTGCCATTGAGGCATGCGAGCTTCAAAATACTAAAAGGGGTGCTTCTAAATCAACTTCTTGGATAATGAGCTGATGTTGACAAGAAGTGACTCATGGTAGGAGTGCCTTAATGTATCCCACATCTATGACATGAAATGAAGCAAATGATTTTCCGGAAGTGAAAACAATTTGACGACACAAGGTTCAAGAATGGCGGTCATGAAAAATGGAGGGTGAAGGTATTACAGTGGATGAGGCATTAACTGGATGGCGGTTTCTCAACTAAATGAATTTTCTTGAACATATCAGCGACACTAAGATGGATTGGTAGTGTTAACCTCGACAGATGGATGGTGTGAAATACCAATGGTGAAATGACCAGTGAATGGAATAACCCAACCCGACTCAATCAATGTGACAGAGTGAAAGTGTCATGTTCAAGGGCGACCTATTACCATAAAATTCTTCAAGTTTTCTTCCATTTATTCCCCAGCCATTTCTGACCAGTACCTCTTTATTTTTTTCAAGCTTGAGGAGGATAACATATGCTAGTTCTATAATTTTCCCTTCGAGTAAAACGTGTCGCTATGTTTTAACGAGTCTAGCGACAGTGAAACTCGTTCTTGTCTAGGTGGACAAGTTTGTCGCTATTGTTTTAACGAGTTTAACAACAAAGACAACTCAATCCTTTCCATTTTTAGAGAGTTTGAAAAGGGGCGAGAAGGAAACTCCAGCAGTTCCTTTTCGTAAATTAATCCCTTAGGTCCGAAAAAGGATAAAATAATACGAAAGGGATGAATTTTCGATCACTTTAACGAGCTGAAAAAGGCAAGCGCTTGAACTTTTTCATGAGATAATCTCTCAGGTCTGAAAAAGATTAAAATATATATGAGGGATGGCTTTTCGATTACTTTAACGAGCTGGAAAGGCCAATTGCACAACAATCTTTTCATATTTAACGAGTTTGAAAAGAGTTTAAAGGATACTCGTTTTTGAGGAACGAGTGTTGTCTAGGGTAGTGACTGGTTCCGGGTAAGCTTGGAACTTCTCAAAAAATGGTGATGTGAAGAGGTTAGGTAACAAAACCACTCATCGCGACTGTTCCTCAAAAAGGGGTAAACAATTAGGTGGAAGCGTATGATCGGCCAAAAGAATGGAGGTGATGGTAGGAACACAACTAGGCTAATAGCATGGCAATCACAAAGGTTATTTACCAAATCTGGGTTCATTTTTTAATGAGCTTAAACCGTGGGGAACTATTCTTGGTTCTTAGTTTTCTTTTTATGTAAGCTAGAAAAGACAAAAACTAAAAAAGACTAGAAAAGACAAAGCTAAAAAATCTAGAAAAGCTAAAAGCTAAAAGCTAAAAAGCTAAAAATGAATTCGAAAAAGTTTGCATGCCCCCAGTGTGATGAAAAGGAGTCTTCTGCAACCATATGGGAATTACTGTGGTTATGTAGGATGGTTTTGTCCGCAGGATAGACAAAAACTTCCTTGTCTTCATCCGTAAAATAGACAAAGATGAATGGTGTCTCAGACCAATAACAGGGAAACTCATATGGTAGGATGGCTTCGTCCACAAAATAGACAAAACACTTCCTTAGCTTCATCCACAGAATGGACAAAGGTGAACTGTGTTCTAGACCACTCACATAACCTACAGAGAAACTTATCTTTTCAGTTGGATTCATCCGCCAAATAGACAAGGGTGAATGCCCCCTAAGCTTTGTTACATCCACTAGACTACTCACGGTAATTAGGTGGATGAAATGAAGGTTCGAGTGACACTGCTAATGTACAAGGACCTCTTAGGGAAGATGATTGACTTGGAGCTATGCTTGAACCAGGAAATGAAAGCTAGTCAATAGTGACAATTTTCCCTTCATGTGGGAAACACATCATTTGGAAGAGTGTTGAAACGATAACGTCCATTTTATAAGCATAGTCACGTCCAAGGAGTAGATTGTAATCTAACGGTCCTGGGACTAGCATGACATTCAGGTGAATGGTTTTTTGTCCCAAAGTTATCGGTAACTTAGGAAGGATCCCTAATGCTCGGCTGGTTACCTTGTTAAAGCCTGACAAATTCTGTGTAACAAGCATAAGCAATGGTGAGTCAAGCACTTTTCAAGTAGTTGAGGAAAGGATACTCACTAAATCACCCTCATCTATGATAGTTAACATGATAATTTTGTAAACTTGTACTATGATCCGGAAAGGTACATAATAAGGAAGGTGAGATCTTGCTAGTCGATCCCAATCAAAGGCATTGACTAGACCACTTGGAGGGGGTACTGAATAAACGGGAGAAATAACCCCTTGAATAACGGGAACTGGGGGATTTTCCTCCTGTTGTGAAAGAACGGGCGGATTTCCCCCAAGTTCATTAGAATATGAAGTAATAAAAAGAATTTGAACGGTATAGTTCTTACTCTCTTCGGGAAGGGTATGATCTTCTAAAGTTAAAACTAGGTCAACTGTCAACTCGACCTTTTGACTTTCGTGGGGTATGGACTCAGAAGATTCACTTTTAGTGATAAGTGCTTCAATCGACGGTTGAGTTAAGTGAGTTGGTTTTTCAACTAGTAAAGGACTTGGGGAGAGTTTCTTGTATCTAGATGGGAGTCGCTGTGGTGAAGCAGGATGGTTATCCAAGACTCTTTTGGCTTCATCCAAAAAAGGACAATGGTGAAGGGTATGGTTCCCTTCACATAACCTACATGGAACTTTGACCTTTCCTTTCTGTCCATGAACTTCACTATTACTAATTGATGGTGTGATGTCAACATGATGATCAAAGGTTGATGACACCTAATGGTGCGAATGGGGAGACCATTCTCTCAAGATCGAAGGAAGGCAAGGACAATCTCGATGAAAATGGTCTCCTTGACAAATTATGCAAGGAAATTTGGGTTTGTGACCTTTAATTTGCAGATTTTCAACATATGATTCATGGTTGCCCCCTTGTTGAATTGGCTTCTTCTTCTTCTCCTTCCCTTTCTTCTTCTTCGGAGACACTTGGTTTCTAGCATCACTACTTTTACCAAGCGAAGAGGAAGAAGGGGAGGGAGAAATGAACGAAGAAGAAGGCGAAGAGTCAACTTCAGTATCAACTAGATGCTGGTTCAATTGTGGATGAATTACGGTATTTTGAACCATAGAGTTTGAGAATAGCCATACCGGTAGGCCAATTGTAAATCCTGGAAGGACAATGTAGCAATATACGGAGCACCAATATTTCCCCAAGAAGAAAATGGACTAGGATTCCCCTCAAAAGGGATTCGTTGATTGGTGGAATCCATTATCTCAACCTAAGATCAACGAAGGAATAGGGATGTTATTCCAAATTTAATAAATTTTAATGATGCTTTGACACAACTTTGCTTTTTCAATTTTTGAGAGTTTAGAAAAAGTTAAATATGACTCTACTTCTCTTCGATTTTTAATGATCCTGAAGTGACAAGTGCTCAGATGGACCTTTTCTTTTAAAGAGTCAAGAAGGAATGAAAGTGACTACTCTAGAAATCTAGATAGAGGGATTACCAAACCAATCGCAAAACTGCAATATACACCTTGGTGATAAATTAGAGAGAAATTACCAAGGACTTATGTATGGTAGTCAATCTTCCCCAATGATGTGTTCAATGCATTGCGATCAATAGGGCGGTAGACACAGATTCCTATGGATAAAGGATATAAGCCTATTGTGGTCTCCCAATATATACTAGATGGTACGGGGAGCAAAAGTTTGTGCTAGCACTTGTTGTATCAAGGAGGAGGAATCACAAAACCTCCTATGAAAACGATAGTTACTAGTTTTTATGATGTCGGAACACGTCTCTAGCCTAGACCTCTAAATGAGTTGTGTTAGGTTCCAAAGCGTTGTTAAGTTCATTGAGATTTATTTTAGAGTTTATCTTGTTTAAAAGTTTTCCTATTAATGGTTCACCACATGATGTTGATTTGAAATTCCTAAAAGTGAAATCTACAATGATAAACAATCGTTGTTTATTTTGAACAGTGAAAATCCTAGCTACTAGGGAAAGAAGATTACAATTTCTTTCAAACAAAGAGCAAAGAACACACACTAGTACATTTTCCTAAATCATTTTTCGCACACAAACTAAATGCAAATGCAAATGCATGTATTTGTTTTCCATTCTCCTTAATATGAAAAATGCAAAAAAGGAAAAACAAATGTAGCAAAGATCTGAAATACTTTACTCAAAGCGACATTTTGACAATTTTTTTTTCAAAATAGAAAGGAAGACTAAACGACACTTTTCAATTTCAAATAGAAAATTCTTTTGACACTTCGAATAACAACAAATCAAACTGAATACATGATGAAAAGTTCAATCAACTATTAAGAGAAGGAAGACTCCATGACACTTCTCTTTTTTTGACGCAACACGACAGTTACAACACTTTTTGCACCAAAACCACATATCGATTTAACCAACTTTTTGACAAAGGATTGTAAATGATGGAAAAATACATAAAAACATTTACAAATCCTAATCAATGGAGGTTGATATATGTGATGCAAGAAGGCTTCAATAATGAGGCACTGTCCATAAGCAGAAAATCAACTAAACAGAACTGAAAACAAGGACAAAAACACAAAATTTCAAGAAGGGAAAATGGCTGAGTCAGTCATCACACTTGGGATTCACAGAAATAGGGATGAATCACACTTTTCAGGCTCAATAGGTGCGATGCATACTGGTTGACAATGACAAATAGTGTGATGGGCTAGGGAGTGCAACTGAAGTGGGTTTTGGCTCAAATTTGTAGTTGATTTCAGTGAGTTAAGCTGAGCTATGATGGAAGAGAAAAGTATAGAGGAATGATATTGAGAGGTTACCGAGCTACCAAAAGGGAATCTAGAATGCTTGTAAGTCAAATGTTCATTTCATAAACTAAACTGGAGATTGACTGAAGCAACATTCATCTACTATGCAATTGCAGAGCAAGATCAGCTCAAAGGCTACCTGTCTGACTTCAAGCTCCATCTATAGTTTATAAAACAAACAACAA
Source organism: Pinus taeda (assembly GCA_000404065.3). Lineage (NCBI taxonomy): Eukaryota > Viridiplantae > Streptophyta > Pinopsida > Pinales > Pinaceae > Pinus > Pinus taeda. Next base: position 24,215 of record APFE030466636.1, on the reverse strand, counting down.
CAACCAACAAACATCTATTCGTTCCCTAGTGGAGTCGCCATTTCTAGGAAAACTAGTGTCTTTTTGATCGACTAGCCCTCTAGGTTTGGCAGCTACCCTAGAAACAACAGTTTAAAGCAATTTGTGATTTGTTCTATGTATAATAGACAAGAGAAAGACAAAGGAACCAACCTAGATCTTTCACTTAACTCCTTGCTTGATCTCTCTCCCCCTTGACAGAGCTTGCAACTCCTCTTCGTACTTATCTCGCTTGGAGAGTACTTGTAGAAACACAGTAACAAAGAATCGTCAAAGCATCTTGATCTATTATATCATAAGAATTACAGAATCAGAAATGTAGTGAACATACAATGGCATTCATAAACAATAACATTCACAATTTCACAGTTATATGGAAGAAAAATCAAAGAAATTTATTGAATAGAAGGGAGAATTATAAGCCAGTTGTCTAATCCAGCATCATCCTCCCAGCATTAAAGCCCTCTTCACCTCATGAAAAGAAAGATCACACCAAAAATACAATGCTCTTTCTCAAATAGAAACTATCAGCACTTCCTTGCAAATTACAAAATTCCAGCCTCTAGATCTCTCAAATGAGGGATCCATTTATATATGTGTGCAAGGTTGTGAGACGTCTCTGGGTTTTTGATTAGTGTCATTCTACTTGTTGCATTTGGTTCCACTTGGAGATTTCTTGGATCTCTTACTCATCCCTGGGTGAATTCAGAGAGGCAAGTGTAATAGGAGAAGTTTTTGGAAGATTCCATGAGCATCCACTTAGCAAACTGTCTTAGACATTTGTCCATCCTCTCTCATCACACCCTAGAGAAGGCCTCATCAGTATGCATTGCACTTGGCTAGTGTAGAAGTCAGTATGCATCGTACCTTGACAATGGACCAGTGAGTATGGTCCAGTTTAGCCCAATTCCATATGGTTTTTCAAGTGAAACTTTTGGGGAATGATGTAATCAGTTGACCATGCTCTTTTAGGGTATGAAACAACACTTTTAGGGGTTGAAGAGCCCTAGTTTATCGACATATAGGATTGGGGTTGAAGTACCCAAATATGTTTATAACAAGGCCGAACTTGAAATGTTATATGCTCTAGTCTATAATCATCGACGAGTCAGGGGTATAACGATGTGACTTATATATAGGCCCCAGACCCTGCTAATTCTGATATGTGATTGGGAGGGTGGACCTGATAGAATATATATCGTGGTTAATATAGCCATTGGGTCTAGAAGACATACGCGCCCTTTATATATATATAGCTTTGGGGCTTGGTCGATAGCGATTTACAATGGGGCTCCGGACCCAAAATATATGCATTTGGGTTAATAAAGCCTGTCGGGTCCAGAAGCCATGAATGCATTGTGTTAATTGCGATAGGCCCAAAAAAAGGAATTTATGCATGTTTTGTCAAGTATTTCTGCTATAAGGAATTATGATTGGAATAATGATGCGATAGAACATTTTGAGGGCTTAAAATGTTTCGATGGGGGGAATGAATGGAGGGTCAGGCTGGGTGATGAATGGACCATGCAGCAATGTCAAAAAACGGGGTCTTGATCATTAAGAACTAAATTTTTGGCTCAACAATGAGTTAAAGTCTCTGGGGCTAAAAAGATCATTCCGAGAGGTAGAAGACCAACTTTTAGGGTACCCCTTCAAAATTACTACCAAGGCAAGTTTGATAGGGTGGTGGTTGTGGCCACAACAAAACCTAAAACCAAAACCAACTTGAAACCATTACTCTTATGTCTATTTTCCTATAAAGAAGAATTATTATCCATGGAAATAATTCACTAGAAAATATACAACTATAATTACAACCCAAATAATAAGATCATATGTTTTAAGAGAACAAATCATGTGCATTGATAATTGGTTGAGGAAGGAATTCCTGGCAACAGATTTGGTGAGAAACCAACTAATGAATACATCTCACTTCCTTATCAGATCTCAATCCCTAAATCATTGCAAATGCATGATATATAACGACTTCAAGATAAGAATTTTCAATTTTCATTGGAGATCAATTCCCATGTAAATATTACGATCTTTCTCCATAAAGATATGTCGATGAAACTTTGTTTGTGTTGTTCCAAACATATTTGACATACCAATTCTGAGCTCCACGTATTGTACACATTGACTAATTATTATTTTTCTACCATCACTTCGATTCATCAGAGATCTATACTCCTACACATTGCACGATTCAAAAATTACGTGTTTTATATCATGACCAAAAGAAAGCTTTATTTCTTGAGCTCTCCATCGCACCAATTAGAGAATTACATACCATCATTGGTTCAAACAATTTCTACAATTCACCATTACACTAGTTAGACACTAGGCATTAGACACCATTGACTTAAAGAATAAACATCTTGTTGCCATGAATAATAGAGATATTTACGCCTTGAGGCCTACTCCTTCCACATCCATGACACCATTGAATGGAATATATATATATATAATATATATATATATATATATATATATATATATATATATATATATATATATATAGATATCTTTTGACGCATTTAAAATTGGATTGCAGCTGACCCTAAAACCATGGACTTTACCATGGGTATTTATTATTGTAAATGACTTCTATTTTCAAACTTGAATTAAGGGTATGGTCAGACCATCAATGTACAACTTGTTTCAACTCACAATTTCATTTTCCACATGAACCATCTATATTTTTGGGTTCATTATTTAAAATCATGTTGACAACTTGACTTATTTTTGGTGGTTGGCTAATAACACATGTTGGGTCATCCTCATTCTATGGCAAACGACATTGGACCAATTTCACAGAGTTCATAACCTTGATTAGTTAAAAACTTGGCACTTGGGAGCTTGTTAGATTTTCTCTTATGTGACCAAGGCCATAATCATTCAAATTCATAGAGACAACTAAAGTCTAATGCTTCCTTACATCCTTTAACATTAATGACATTAGTTATCATCAATGACAACACAATATCCAACAATCTCACCGTTTTTCATTTATGAAAATACCACTAGACATTGATGCTAATAGATTGAACTCCCCTTATCAAGTTGTTGTTCCAATGGCTACTTTCTCTCAACCTTTTATATCAATGGAAAAGTGGCTTAATGAAAATAGTTGCTTATCCAATAACTACTCACTGATCAACTTTCATGGCTGCACTTCCCAATTTCTCTTTTAAATATATTTCTACTTGTGGATCATTGCTTAACTTATGGATGGGATTTACCCCTATGAATAATTTTTCTGCAACTATACCCCCCCAATGAATGGATTCTGGTATGAATTACTCCTCCTTGACCTAGTATTTCTTTCTTATCTTCTGTCAGTTTGTGAGGAGTGCTCCCCTTGAACTATACAACTAAATGATAAATATTGTGTGGTTAATAGGAAACTCCTACAGACCTATATGCAATATCCCTTGTACATGCATCATCATGATTCCTATAGTATGTTTTTTGAATTATTCATTGAGTTCTTGACTTATTTCTCTCCTTGATCTGAGGCTGAATTTGAAGACTTAAATTCACCCGACATGAGTATCAGTCACCATTTTGTTTCCATCACCAACTACCACATGTCAATCCATGTCATCATTTTATAAATACCATGTTCCATCAGTTGAAATTACTTAAATCATACCACTACTACCTAGTACCATATGTGTTGCTATCCCAACATAAAAATATAGTATTGAATAATTTTTATTCGTTAAATATTGAGCATGTACAAAGCTCGACGTTGATTTTGGTCATCTCATCAAATTACTTGTGCCTATTGAATCACATTGTGTGTTAGTTTACACATTAAACTGTAGGCTTGTTGACATCTAATATAATATAGATACCATTAAATTGAATTCTCGCCACTGTTAGATCATATAAGGTGTTGGACCACACCTTAACTTTGGTGCACATTGGAATCTAATAGAAAATCTTGACATTTGAATCAAGCCAATGTCTGCCATTATTTTTAGTCCTGTTGTGGGTTGCATATTATTCTTCATGCATGTTGGCACCGGATATTAACTTTTTTCTATTAGATCAAATCAATTCCCGCCATTGGATCCATCTTGCGAGCTGTAGTATACTTAGGGGGGATAATATGGGGTACAAAAGGAGGTACCCAAGGGAATAATGTAATAATATAAGGATGATAAATGGACCATAATTAATAAATAAAGTGGTTAACTCACATTATGCAAGGGACCACAAGTAGTTAGGGAATAGTGTGATAAGTCCATTATATTAGGTGTATGATATTGAGAGACCCATGTTAATTACCCATGGTATTCTATTTATGAAGCCTATATAGAGGCTAGAGTCTCTCCATTGAGACATGTCAACTATTGTTGTATTTACATGCATATGGCTTGTGGAGTGATCTCCTTTCTTAAGGAGTATTTGTATGGTGTTACCCTACTTCAAGGGTTTTGGTTAATAAAGAGATGCATTCCTATTTTGGGCATATTTTGTAACTTTTATATATTTGTAGGTTAGATCTACTACATGATACAACTACTCCTTAACAAAGGAGATCTATTACAGGTCTAGTCTCTATATAGGCTTCATACATACAATACTCTAGGTCATTACCAAGGGTTTCTCAATACCACACACGTAATACAATGGGCTTATCACATTATTTCCTAACTACTTGTAGTCCCTTTCATAATGTGGGTTAACCACCTTATTAACCAGTTTATTTATTAATTATGGCCCATTTATTTATCATCATTACATTATTTAATTATTCCCTTAGGTACCTCCCTCTGTACCGCATATTATCTCTCGTAGGTGTACTACAAGTTTACACCATTGGCTGCAACATATAATAGAATATTCAGAGCTTGTAAGCCTCCTTGCCAACTTCATTTTTTTGCAGATAAATATTATAAGAATTAACATACCAGGTAACCATAAGACTTACAATTATTTTGGTCGACGCAAAGAAGGCACCATGACCCCATTTACTGATATATGTGGGCACATGTTGTAATAGAAATTACAAAGAAGAGTAAGAAGATACCAACGATTTGGAACTATTTAGGCTCGGTGAGCTAATTTTCCACAAATATGATTCCCACAGCATCATTGTAACACACTATAAGTAGCTAAAATACAAATGGCCTTACATGCTAAGCATCACTAAGGAAGAGGAAAAGTTCAAGAACTTTTATAATTCTACAAAATCCTTGGATGCAAAAAAGGGAGCCAATATCTCTTAGAGTAGCCCTAGAGGAAAACAAAATATTCGAAGAGATCATGAAGAGATTATAAAATTGATTGTCCATTCTTCAAAAGTGAATTTCTATGCTCATGACTATTCAAAGGGAACTCATAACAAAAGGAAAGTTTTTAAGAGAATCCTCAACAACCATAGATATAATGTCTGGTTGTAGCAAGGAACACCTAAATGCACCAATAGATTTATTGAGGAGATGTGAGATAACAAAAGAAAAAGACAAATTATAAATTAAATTAGCCCTCCAAATTTGTGATAATTTAGGAAAATATGTGATAATTGTTTTGTTATTTATCAACAACTTTACCGCATGTTTAAGGTACTAATTGTTGGGTAGGGGTCCCCCAGGTCTAAGTTTTGTCTAAAGCATGTAAAGACTCTGAATTTTGAGGAGCAGAGCATGATTAGCACAAAATTTTAAGATTCGAAGGGGATTTAGGGTGGGTCAAAGCCCCCTCTTTCGTAAAGGGATGTGATTACTTAGAGGATTTTGAGCTCCACCCATGGTTTGCAGACCATAGTATTGTAAGGGTAGAAGCATATATAAAGGGATATTTTTGCAAGTCGAAGTCATGTATTGAATTAATGAAAAAATTTTGATTTTTTTTTATTAGATCTTTCTATACTCAGGCGAAGGGGAAGGCTCCTGAAACTGTGTGTGCGGAGACCTTGGTAAGTTTGTAGCTGAGTGCACATGCCCTTGCAGCTGTGTGCATATGGTCAAAAAGATTGTATTTGAAAAGACTTGACTAATGAAGAAGACTTTTTGAGCATAAATATGTGTATTTTTTGTATTTTGGCATAGTTTCTGTTGTTTAGCCTGTTTATGGTTTGTTTACATATTTCTTCTGCAAATTGCATCACGAAGGTTCATATACTATTTTATATGATGAATCATGCATGTTAGTTTATTCTCATGCATTTCGCTAATCTGTTAATGTAGAAATTGTTGTTGGAATGTAAGAATAAGGTTAATGATTCACGAATATCAAATTAAGCGCTAAACTATTAAGAAGCTTACAACCACATTGAATAGTCCCTCTGGATGCAAAAACCTAGTTCTAGCATCCCCCAATATTTAGAGCCAATCATGATAAGTATATTGATTCTGAGTATAGTCCATTACTGAGTGAATCAGATAGTGAAGAAGAAAGGAAAAAACATAGTAAACCTAGAGGTGCGGCCAATCAGAAACTCAAGGAATTTTTGGGATTCCATGCCCATCCTCTCCACCTCCACCCTCACCTCCACCTAAAACACCTACAACTACACCTCCATCTCCACCTCTTCCTCCATTATTCAACATGGCTAATGCAACGAAGATGTCTATCTTTAAGGGTCAGGGATCAGAGGACCCTGATCAATTTTTGTTTGTCGCAAAAGATGTGTGGAAAGTGCAGCAAATTAATGATGATGATATGAATAAAGCACAACTTGTCACAACACTACAGGATATAGCATTGTCATGGTATATCAAGTACAGTACGGTGAATCCAATTTCTTCACTAGCTATGATGAAGAATGAACAAAACGTGGAGTTATAGAAGCCCAATTAGTAGTCACAATGTATTACAAAAATAAAAAGATGAAGCAAACTATCAATGAAACTGCCTGGGACGCAGATTAGAGGTTACAATGTTTAATGGGGCAAGCCAACTTCCAGATCTCTGATGAATTGCACAAAGTGTGGTATATAGCTACACTATTGCCACACCTCAAATTACCACTATCATAATAAAATATTGGGATGTAGGTGGAAGCATTAGTAATCATGATGAAATTAGAAGCTTCCCCAGTACAAGACACTCACATAGTGGTTTAGTAGATACAATCCCAGTTGGAAAGTCTACATATGGAGCTGCAAGACCTCCAAAAAGGAAAGGATGTTCAGTCTAAGATGTTCTCAGAATTATGGTGCCTAAATTGTAAGATGAAAGGTTACTATAAGGACGAGTGTCTGGTCTACCTTAATTATTTGGCTGGCAGAGGTCCCAATCCTTTGAAGCCAGAGCATAGTGGTAGTCCAAGTACTAGACCAAGCGTATGGTGTAATATATTCCGAGTTGCAAGCCAACACACAACTGATCACTGTTATTTGCTACAGAAATATGTGCAGTCACCACAACAATTATTTTGTAAGTTCTATCAATCAGTAGAACATGATGAGAGCCATTGTCATAGCTATGACTTGATGATAGATCAAACCCCATAATATAGGATGCAAGTTGAAGGCTGCACAAATGAAAAGAATGGTTCAGCTATTGTTCGTGAAGGATTTCAAGGTCAAGGACATGGTAATGGAGGAGACATTGGATGAGGAAAGGGTTAGATCATACGCTATAATTGTAGCGAAGCTCGACATTATGCATGAGATTTTTAGAATCCCACTCACCCTTCTTGTCATTATTGTAGACAGTTTGACCATGTGATAGAAGATTGCCTTTTTTTAATGGCTAAGATGTAGGAAAAGAAGAATCAACAACTTACATAGAATATACAGATGACGCAATGTGAACCATGCGAGGATGATCCAAGAGTTAATATAGTGACATGAAGTGGTGTGGCTATAAGAGGTGATAAGGCAAAAGGTACAATCCTTGAGGAAGATACATGGGTTAGGAAGGTAGGTGAAAAGAGTATTGTGTTCGATCTGCAAAAGGAAAAGGCCACTTTCTTAGAGGCGAAGAAGAGGTTCATGGACATAGGCATGGTTGTCACTCACTATTTTGTGTTTGAGTTGGTCAAGGTTGGACGAGAGCAGTGAAGTTAAAGCCAATTTTCAAGCCACATAATCTATGAGAGCTTAACTAGACCCTCTCCATTTCTAGGTTCTCAAAAAAATATTTCCAACGGTAATGGAAGTCCAAAAATGAAATCTTGGAGCAGAAGATAAATAATTTTGAAGATTACCTTGGAAACGCCCTGCTAATGGAGAAAAAATGACTAAGTGTAGAAGACAAATCATAATAGGAGGTTCGAGGCTGATCGCAATCACATACTGGTGGTCAACATGTTAGGGCCACATACTTATGTTATCGATGGATTGGTGGTTGGCATGTCCGGGGCACATGCTTATGTTATCGGCAAGTTTCAAGGCTGAGTACCAATATAACAGATCAGTTATCGTAGGTGCAAGGGGTGCACTCCAGAGCAGGGTCAGAACTATAGCCAAATGTTGATATCGACAGAACCGCCAATCATACGATAAAGTGGTGCACCGTCAGGGGGCCTAGAAGACTAAATACAAAGGAAATGGCTGACAAAACAAGGGGTAGGCCTCCCCTTTCTCTGTCCTCCACATGGCATCAACAATCGACAATCAGTGGGGTCACAGCTCTACAACATCGTAAACTGCTGACATTGTGATTTAATATGAAATCGTTGGGGAAGGCTAATTCATAAATACAAAGGAATTCCATGCAAAACTAAGGTTCAACAGGCCCTTTTTCTCTTTTCTTTAGGGGGCCACATGGCGGCCTATGATTGGACCTCACAGTTGACATGGCAGCTGACATCAACAATAACGTGGAAGTATGGTTGATGACGTGGTAGAGGACACATGTCACTCAGTTTCATTGTTTTTAGGGGTGACATGGGGCTATTTCCAGGTGCCATGTGTCACCAATCACAGGGTGACACATGGAAGTAACGACGTCAGTAGTTTTATAGGTGATTGACGGTTCTAGGTTTCAGGCTTATCAGTGATTGTGATTACGATAAGGAAAGGCTTTGGATGTGATATGTAATAAGTTGTGATTTATAAAGTTTTCAGGTCCGGGATATCAGTCGACGCAGTGTAAGGGGCTATTGAAGGTACTTCACGTAACAAAGGAAAAGGCCCCCCACATGACATTTTAAAGCCTTAGCACCTGAAGGGATAAGTGCTCAGTTCAAGCCCCTGATCACATGAAAGAGGAAGTGAAAAGGGGGTTGTATTCACAAGGGCTTAAAGCACAGTCGGGCTTGCATGTTTCATGGTGTTCTTGTGTTAGAAGGACATCATTCAAAAAACTCTCGGGTAATCCATGAAACACAACACTAGTTATTTTTAGGGCATCAATATTATCTAATAGAAACTTAAAAGGCATATGAGTCGGCCACTGTAAAATGTTTGTTATCATCATTGTGGGTGACTGCTCTTGCATAAGTTAAAGGGAAGGAACGAGACTGTTAAAGACCGAAAATGACCAAGAACTATCTGAGAGAGGATTAATTATGACTGGGTAGGAAAACGCCAGGACCAAAGGCCAATGAAGAGGAGTAGCATGAAGGCATTTCCAGAAACCATCATTTTAGTTTCGATGGATTAATTATATTTTGTTGTTTTGATCATGGTATTGTTATTCTATTTTTCTTTCAAGAAAGGAATCTCCCAGTTGTAATAGTTAGAGGATTTATTCTGAGACAACCATTCATACAGACAACTCTAAACTTTAGCCTGAAGATATTTCTGTAACTAATTTTCTTTCCTTCCCTCTCTTTATAAAAGCGAGGAAGAAACATTGAACAAGCATTATGAATTCTAGGAAATAATTGTGTGTACTTCTGATGTTGTATGGATTCCAAATCTACATCTTTCTGATTATGAATGCAATAGTGGTGATTCCCATGTTTGAACATTAGAGTATGTTGTTTCTTTGTTAAACTTCCATTATGTTTGCACTTCCTCTTTGATTTCAAGCAATTGTAGCTACTAGAAATATCTCTTCTATTATTACAAATTCATTGGTGTTAACTAGTTAATACATATGCATGTACGCAAGTATGAGATTATATCTTTAAATGTGAGCTTCCTGAAATCATAACATTCACTCTTCTTATGTCCACCAGTCTATCTTTAGATTAGATAAGTATAGAACTCTTGATGTTTCAAGCTCTATGTGATGAGTTAGTATTCTCCTTTTCTTCTTTCATTATTCTGCCAAATACGATTAAATTGTAAGTCCTTGATTACTTGGCCTCCACTAGTTTTTACCTTATTCTTGTGAGTTGCATTACGGTCCTATAATTTTTATAAGATTTCTTGATTATAGCTAATGATTATTATATTTCAGATGCTGTAAATAATATTCCATGTTGTAAATTATTTTCAAAAAATGTCAAAACCTTGATCAAATAAACAAATATGCTTGCAAGTTGAAATACGACATAGAGAAGAATTAAGTGTGTTTAGATTAAATTAATCACATCATTTAAATGTGATTAAATAAATTGTAATAAGGCCTTGGTACTATAACTTTCATTTTATTGTAAAATTGATAATGACATAAGGAGATTTGTCGTATGTGTTTAAAATTATCACATCTTTCATGCCTGATCTTCAGAACACATCTGATCTGATGGCACCATATCTAATTCGGACCCCCTCACCTTATCTCCCATTATCAGTGGGGCGGGGGGGGCGGTTGATCCGAAATTCGTGGTTTCACCCCCTGGCCCCATTGCTACGTGTCTCGCTCAAAGTATTTCAGAGCCCCCTTCACTAATATCAAAATCCACCTCTGCCCCCATCCAAAAATGGTATCTGCTCCTTGCCACAAACCGCCTTCCCGGTTATGTTACCTCCCACTTCCACTCAATCACCAGTTCACTACCACTACGTATCCTCCGCCTAATTACTCCCATGCTAACGTCCATCGACCATGTCCCTCCTCATATTCCACTCTTATTATTCCACCTAACCATATTTCCTCCAACCATGTGTCTCCACATTCTCCCCACGCCTCCATTTTACCTCCCACCTCCACATCATATGTTCATTTCATTGCCAAGTAAAACTATGTTTTTCCCTATACAACAAAATATTTGAAAAAATATTTTAGAAATAGATGTGAATGAATTTTCAAAATCAGAAAGAGGTTTTTGTTTCTAAGATCCTCATGGACAAAAACCTCTCTCATATTTGTAACAGATGTTTCGGTTTGGGAGATTTAGATGAATCATTGCAGGTATATTTTCCCTAATGTTTCTTTTTTCAGTCACTATTTTCAAATGGGTTTCTGAGACAGTGGAAATGAATTTTAAAAAATAAAAAGATTTTTTTCCAATATCATCAGTTACACAAACCTCTCTCTGTTTTCTAACAAATAGTATGGTTTGGGATATAAATAGGTATTATAGGACCCTAATTTTTCAGAATTTCAGGAGGAAAAAGCTCAAAGAAAGTTTGTGACTTGGATGCCACCTCATCAAAAAAGAGTTGTAATGAAATTCGAATTTCTCTTCTTTGTCACCAAAAATCTAGAAAGACAGTGCCAAGTATATTCATTAGTTTTGAATGTTCTATATTTCAATTCTATTTGTGTAATACAGTTGGAGATATTGGTAACAAATCTTGATATTTTTTCAAAATATTTTAGCTTAGGATTTTTATAAATACTTCATCATTTGAAGTAGGAGATTTTGATTGTTGAATATAATTTCCTTTGCCAAATTGTAATTTTCAAGTTGCTGGAAGCATAAATGATACAAGGACATTCTTCACAGGATTCATGTAGCATACAAATTGGTGATGTTTTTCTTATGTTCATATGTTTAATCATTGTTTTCTTTCTCTGTCATTTCTAAAAGGCTTAATTACATAACAGAAACTATGATGAATATGATATGTTATATAGAACACCCTATTCTAGTTGTTATTAATTTATATGTTTTCTTCTGAACTCAAATTAAGGAATTCTTCATTGCTCCTTAGTTTCTACCGAATCTTACATTTCTTCTATTTCATAAGACATTTAAAATTCTAAAAGATCCAACTAGTGCAACCTAGATTGCTTTATGAACTTCCTTCAAAATTTGATGCAGATCCAGTTAATCTTTAGACTCCATAGCCCAATGGAATTATAACAATTAATCAACCAAGAAATCAAATAAAAAACAATCAATACAATAATAAATATCCTAAAATTTGCATGAAACATAACTAAACTTTACAAAGAGATCCCTCTCTGAAGTGGGCAGGGCTATATCCAAACTTCCAAAGTGATTTTGATGTTGTCCTATGTGTTTACTCTCTCAACTTCAAAAATACAGAACGAAAACATAGTGGCGACCATACTGGGGAATGAAACTTTCAGATTCCCCAGAAAAGGGTATCAAGTTCCATATCTGATTACTGATGGTGGACGACGATCAGACACAAGAAGGTTTTATCATTCACCTGGTGACTCCACGTTCAAAGTATCTAGATCTTCAAAGCTTTTAGTGTGACTCCACTGTCAAAGAATCGAGATTTTAGAGCATTCATGGTGACTCCACTACAAGGTTATCATATTTAACAATGTAAACTTTGAAACGGCAACTATAAACTCAAAACGGGATCTCTGGCCAAAAAACCTCGAAAAAACATCAAAAACAGTGCTAAAAACAAAAAGTGTGTATACTGGAACGATGGTCATATTTTTAGGGTCAATTTTAAACATGTTTTAAGAATGGTAGTGAAAACAAAATTTTCATGCAAAAAACACCTTGAAAATGAAAAAGTGTTGATACTGGAATGATGGTTTTCTTTTAGGGTCAATTTTCAACATTTTTAAAAAATTCTAGTAAAACCGAATTTTTATGTGCAAAAAAATAGTTGTTTATGAGGAAAAAAACACACTAATGTTTTTGGTAGAATAACACTTTTCTTTCCTAAGTATAAATTAAACATGTTTTCAACCATAACATTCTAGATACAAAAAAAATTGGAATTTTTTCAACCATAAAATTAAAAAAACATGACATTACGAAAAAATTACATGACTAAATGAATCAAAATGTCATTATTTCTATATTGAATGAAACATACATTATATCTTTAATTTAATGTTGCATTGTAGATATTCTAAACAATAAAAAATATCATAATTAAGACATATAATCCAACAACATAAAAATGACTCATAACTTCTGATTTAACACCATATGGAAATAAAAAAAATTATTTCAAGATACAATGCAAACATCAATTATATAAAATGTCTTAGACAATTATTCAAAATCACTCATATTTTCTTGCACACCATCAGAATTCACATCTTCATATGAATGATTGGATGTTGATGAAGATGTTCCATATTCTTCTCTTTCATCAACTAGTGCCCCATTTGAGTCCACATGCATGCGCACCATTTCGGGTTTCAAAATTCTTCGAGATCTACGACTGGTTTTAGTAGACTCCCATCTCAACATTGTTCCTTCTGGTAACAACCTTTTTAGAATCTCTATCATCTTGAAGTGAAGAGTTCCTGTCTTTGTTAAATTGAATTCATAAACAAGTATGTCAACATCCTCCAATTTTGAGAGGTTTGTGCGGCGACGATTTATATTTCTACCCTTTCTTTTCTCTCTCTACCATTTTTTTTGTGAACTGCCATCTCTGACTTATACACCATTGAATAGGCATGTATTTGTGGCATAACAATGTACTTCAACACCTGTAACATCCTCATTTTCTATAAAGACCTTTATAACCTTAACAACCCATAATGGGTAGCCATTGGGATCTCCATCTGCAAGCATTGCGATCATGTAACCCTCCTTAATATCCTATATTGAACCCCTGCAAAGGTCTTCCATGGCTTCACGTTGTGCACAAGATCCTCAAGAACCAATATACATCTCTCTTTCCTCTGCCTGTGAAGAATTAATAATACCTTGAGTTTGTTGTTGTTCAATAATGTTTATTTCCTCGTGTTCATTTGACATATTTTATGGCCAAATAAATGGATTTTTCAAAGGTATATCTTCATTTGTTGTTGTTGAAATGATATCACTTTGATTATTGAAAAATGACTCCCACCAAATTGAATCAGCGATGTCAAAGTACTCATACGTATATCTAATACATTTTTTAATTTCTTCTAGGAAATCAAAATAATTTATATCTCTATTCTGTTTGCATGCATTATGAACTTCACCAACTGATTGTAATAACGATATTTTTGATGCAAATATTGGATGATCTAGAATGAATTTCAAAATTTTAAAAAATGATGATAGTGCCCATTCTGTAGTAGTTGAATACTTCTTGCCCTATATTAGTGTTTCCCCATCAATTTTTTTGATACAAAATTGTTATTGGAAGCTAATGTGATTAAGTTGTTCAATGCATTTCTCCTCACCATGCGATCCTAGAATAAACCTTCGCATGTCAACAATTTCTTCCAACACATCAAAAGTAGGCTCTGGCATGCATGATTTTTTAATACATTCAATTAATGATGGCAAGCGTCCAACTTACGTCCTCCTCAATGTGGTTGAAAAACGACAGAACATCTAATCAATATGGTCATGAGTGTGCCCAACAAGAAGGAAACCTACCTTTAACTTATGAAAAATTCTCAATTCAACAAGCATGTTTAGAGATCCAAAAACAAATTGATTTTTGTTTTCATAGTAAGTGTTGTCCAAATGTAGATACAAAACTTTAGGAAGATTACTAGACCAATGAGAAAGCACATCATGAATTATGGTTATTGTCAGATTTGAATCATTATGAATATTTGGAGCTGTGAAGTACACCTTGGCAACATTTTCCCATTGAAGACCATACAACTAACCAAGTGATAATGAATAAAATTTTCCTCATGTAAAGTTTTGGGTGTGCGAACAAAATGTGGTAAAAGTGTTTTCTTCTAGTCCATACCACCAATTATCAAACCCAAATATTTATTCAGATTATCATAACACTTATTTCGATGCTTGTACAACTTTTTCCTTTGACTTGTTTGTTGTTCGTGATGCTCCTAAAGTTCTTTGACAATTGAATCTACACAACATAAAAGAAATCCATTAAGAAATACGTTTTCATAGTTGATGACTATACAATTTTAAAAGTTAAAGTTATGAATTTTGACCTCTTTCTGACCCTTCACATTTGTCCCTTTTTTATTTAAGAGAAGCACATGTACTGCAAATCCCCATCCTTGTCTTCTTAGGAATACATGCATTGTTGAATTCTTTCTTCCATACCTTCACAAAATATTGATATGTAATAAACCAATCATATCCCTCAACACCTTCTCCATATTCTTTGTATAAGTTGTAGATTTCTCATTTTGAAAAATTATCTAGAATATGTATTGTCTCTCTATTTGGAATACACTCTCCATGCTTTGAAAAGAAATATTTCATCCATGACATTGAGTATTTGATAATGGCCCATATTGTCGTTTATGATGTACTTCTAAATAAAATGTGGGATCCTTTTCCAAATTTTCTTGGATTCTCAAGAGACGAAAATTCCTCATTGAATGAAACATTTTGAAATCCTTTCTACAGATAAATAAAGACCAAATATGATAATCATAACTTGACAATGTAGATTGCATGCACCCAACTAAATATGAATTTTTCATGCTTTTATTCATTGACAAATATCTCTTCCTTTTCTCTAATGCAAATTTGAAATTCATATGTTTCAAGCAATCTTTTTGAAATTATTCACTTGAAATGAGAGCACTGATAGAACTTCTTCTCGTTAGATACTCTGCTTTACCCCTTGTATAACTAGAACATCTTGCGTTGATACGAAAAGGTCTGCTCCTATTCCTCGATACAATATTTCTTGGCAACATCTCCATCATTGGATCATTATTTGTATAGGCATTTTCTACATCATTATGAGGAATGTTATCCACACTATGATCAACTATGCTTTTCAAATACTGACTTAGAGGATATTTTTCATCTTCCCCTTCTTCAGTGCTACTATCATAGTCCTTAGAATTGGGACTAAATGGAAAATTTGACTTAATGTTTATTGGATATAGTTCCTAATGTGCATTGTTAGTGCTACTATCATAGTCCATAGAATTAGGACTACGTCAAAAATGTGATGTTTTACTTACTGAAAACGCTACATCCTGTCGTTTGTCACTCCTACTCTTATAGTCATTAGGATTAGGACTAAGTGCTTCATATTGTCCTTCATCACTATTTCTCTCATATTCCATAGGATTAGGACTAAGAGGAAACCATGACACTCCATTCTTTTGAAATTTTTCATCATGCACTTCATCACTACAACTCTCATAGTCGATAGGATTAGGGCTAAGTGGACACCGTGACACTCCATTCTTTTGAAATTTGTCATCATGCTCTTCATCATTGCTGCTCTCATAGTCCATTGGATTAGGACTGAGAGGACACCATGACACTCCACTTTTTTGAAATTTTTCATCATGCTTTTCGTCACTTCTTCTCTCATAGTCCATAGGATCAGGACTAAGTGGATACCTTGACACTTCATTCTTTTGAAATTATTCATCATGTTCTTCATCATTGCTACTTTCATAGTCCATAGGATTAGGACTAAGTGGACATTGTGACACTATATTTAGTTGAAATTCTTCATCACTTCTGCTCTCATAGTCCATTGGATTAGGACTAAGAGGACACTGTGACACTCCATTTTTTTGAAATTTTTCATCATGCATTTCATCACTGCTGCTCTCATAGTCCATAGGATTAGGACTAAGTGGACGCTGTGACACCCCATTCTTTTGAAATTTTTCATCATGCTCTTCATCACTGCTACTCTCATAGTCCATAGAATTAGGGTAAGAGGACACTGTGACACTCCATTCTTTTGAAATTCATCATCATGTACTTCATCACCACTGCTCTCATAATCCATAGGATTAGGACTAAGAGGACACCGTGACACTCCATGCTTTTGAAATTTTTCATCATGCTCTTCATCACTGTTGCTCTCATATTCCTTAGGATTAGGACTAAGTGGACATCGTGACACTCCATTCTTTTGAAATTCGTCATCATGCTTTTCATCACTACTACTCTCATAGTCCATAGGATTAGGACTAAGAGGACACCATGACACTCCATTCTTTTGAAAATTTTCATCATGCTCTTCATCACTGTTGCTCTCATAGTTCTTAGGATTAGGACTAAGTGGACACCGTGACACTCCATTCTTTTGAAATTCGTCATTATGCTCTTCATCACTGCTGCTCTCATAGTCTAAAGGATTAGGACTAAGTGGACACCGTGACACTCCATTCCTTTGAAATTCATCATCATGCTCTTCATCACTGGTGCTCTCATAGTGCATAGGATTAGGACTAGGAAGACACAGTGACACTCCATTATTTTGAATTTTTTCATCATGCTCTTCGTCATTGTTTCTCTCATAGTCCTTAGGATTAGGACTACTTGGACACCGTGACACTCCATTCTTTTGAAATTCATCATCATGATTTTCATCACTGCTGCTCTCATAGTCCATAGGATTAGGACTAAGTGGACATCATGGCACTCCATTCTTTTGAAATTCTTCATCATGCTCTTCATCACTGCTGCTCTCATAGTCCATAGGATTAGGACTAAGGATTCTCAGAATCGCCCTGCCACCTCGTAGGCTATCGAGCCACCGGGGTGGGGTAGGGAGAGCTGGTGGCAGCTCCCTTGCCCCACCCCAGCGGCCCGACGGCCCGCAGGGTGGTAGCATGATTCTCCACCTGAGAAATGCCTCGCCACCCCGTGGGCTATCAAGCCATTGGGGTGGGGCAGTGGGATCTTCGGCCCCACCCTGACGGCCTGACGACCCACGGGTGACCCCCTCACCCCACCCCGGTGGCTCGATGGCCTGCGGGGTGGTGGGGATATTCTAAGAATCGCCCCACACGCTACGAGTAGATCCCATGCCCCACCTCGGCGGCCTGATGGCCTGCGGGGTAGTGGGAGATTCTGAGAATTGCCCCACATGCTACGGGCAGTGCCCCCGCCCCACCATAGTGGCCAGATGGCCCACACAATGGCGGGGTGATTCCGAGAATCGCCCTACAATGCTGTAGGCATCAGGCCACCGGGGTTGGGAAAGGGGCAACAGTTGGCCTGCCAGGGTGCCAGACCCAATGGCCAGCTTGGTTGGCCGACCGATTTTCAAGGTTCGATAGCAAGGCGATGTATTTTTTCAAATTTTTTTTTTTTTTTTCTAAATTGTTATGGTTTATAAAATTAATTATCATTTATCGTTTTCACTGTTAATTTAAGTTACTATGTTTTTGTCACTTACTAATTTATGTGTGTCTTTTTTTTCCAGAAAAATGGCATCAAAGAATATTTCTATGAATCTTTCTGGACCAAAGAATCTTAAAGGTGGATCTTCAAAAAACATTGGTGAACAAATCCCACCTGAGCTGATGGCTACAAATATTTCAAGTGCCTCAAATGATAAGAAGATGATTTCATACTGGAAGAAATCAAAAGAAGTGAAACTTCCATCAAATGTCTGGTATGTGAAAGAAAGAGAAAGCCAAAATGTGCATATATATCTATATGTTGATATACCTAATGATAATGGAATTTATGATGTGATGGGAAGAGTCATAGAAATGTGTTCGGTACTGGACAATGAAGTTGTTTACATACTTACAAAACAACCCAAGTCACATGAGTGGATTAAATACTGGTTACCATTTTCATTGTATGACATAAGAGAGGTATCTACAAAGTTGTGTAAACAAATCGTAAATGAGATGAAACAAAATATCATTGTTATTTATATTTTTGTTTTGTGTTCTTGTAACTATCTCACTATATTTTTTTAACTTTGTTTTTATTGACATATGATATTTTGTTTGGTATAATTTTGTTGAAAGTTGTTCAATTAGGTTGGGAGGCATTCATTTCATAGAGCATCATATTATGAAAGCTGTTAACAATTTCTACTCAGTGCTAGAAGAAGATATGGAAAAAAAGCAAAATGTAGTAATTCATGATGCTACAAAACTACATCCAAGGGATTAGAAAAAAAGCCTCTAGTGGATAAATCTAGCAAGGGTAGACGAGTTACTTTTGAAGACAAGGAAGTTGAAACTGGCAGTGAAGAATATGTGGTTGTTACTGAGGATGACATTGGAACTGGGAAGAGCCATAAAAGACCAAAAGTAACAATGACCAAGAATAAATCTGTTACAGTTAATGATGAGAATGTTATGAATAAGAAAAGTAAAGTTGAACATTTTGAAGTAGTCACTACCAACAGTCAAGAACTTAGTGAAAATTCAAAAGAAAGTAGAGAAATCATTACACTAGCCGCTGCTTTAGAGGATGGCATTATCAAAACAAAACAAAATTCGATTCAACAGAACTTGACAAAGAGAAACTTAATTGAGGGTGGTCGTACATTTCAGCTTAATATCAGACAAATCGATAAGGCAAGTGAGGGACAAGGTCAATATCAAATTAGAAATCCACACCATCTGCATGTTCACAACTTGAAGACATTGATGAGGTATAATCCATATGCTCATGTGGTTAATTATGTGCTTCTTGTTGATCCAGTTCAAGTTACCAACAAAGAAGTATTTGATAAGTCAAAATGTTTTCAATACAATTATTATGTGCTTGGGGGGGAACCATTCTGTAGAAGCTCAAAGACAATTCATGGAGGAATATCCCAATAACTCACGTTTTGAAACAATGAAATGTATCATTTATGCTGGTTTATCAGATACAAATTTTTTTTTAGTGGAATGGGATCATAATTCAGATAATGAATATAGGATTTCTATGACTTTCATCCAAAGGGTTAGATTTATTCATAGTGAATTTAAGACAAATGTGGTGGGGATAGGATAAATGTTACTGTAGATTTTTGAAAGGAATGTTGTATGGAAATAGGCTATCAAATTGAAGAGAAAATCAATTCAAAAGGCAGAAAAGACGGAAAATTTAGTGATTTATTCAGAGGTGTCAATAACATTTTCTAGTTGACATTTAGAACTTGAGAGATATGGGGGTTCATTAATGAGATTTTTAGCATGTGGGAGAACATTGGCATTAAAAACCAGAAGGTCAAAAAGTCTAAGCCATTGACATGTGGCAACAGTAAATCAGGTCCTAAAATGAAGCAGCTTCCAGAAGATATGAATATCACATCTTGGAGAGCATTGCAAGGAGTGAAGGATGAAAAACTTGTCAAAGCAATATTATCTCGTGTGAGGTCAAGGGAATTATCATTGGAGGAAATGTTTGAGGAATTTCAAAAATAAGTTTGTTGAATTATTTTTATTTATTTCTAGATTATAATTTTATTTTAAATATAACATGTTGTTCTTGGTAGTATTTGTTATACATATCAATATATTAATTTTTTTTACTTTATCTATGTAGTCACATAGTTTACATGAAAATTCAAGAACAAATGGTTAAATTGTTGAATGACGATAGTTGGGATGATGTTGTACAAAACTATCTAGATTCAAGTTCTACATCAACATTACAAAAACAAAATCTTGCATTTAAAAAGGCATGTTGATTTATACATTCATTTTTATTCATCTGTATACTATTTCTAATTTATAACTTACACATATATTTTTTTATTTATAAAATATGAAGAAGGATGAAAATGGAGCACCAGATAGTTTCAAAACCTTTATTGAAAAAATAAGGATCGAAATAATGAAGAAGCAACGTCTTAAGAATGTTGAACTTGATCCAACTCTTACTCATTTCATTTGGAATGGGCTAGACACTATTCAATATCAAGTAATACAAGGTGACTATGGAGACATTGCTAAACTCATACCTAAAAGGGATTATGCCCTAGTTATTGCAGATATTCCCCATGGTTTAAATATTCCAAACATTGACTATGATAGTGACTATTATACTTATCAAACTCTTAGTAAAGTGGTTGCAGGATTTGTAGAAGTCATGTCATCACCATTATGGAGATTTGTGATATTTCATTCAGACATACAATTGGCAATGTTATTGTCAAGATTCATCGGGAAAACAAATTCAAGGATGAAGCTTACATGGTAAGACGTTTAAAATCTATATTTGATTAACGTTAAAAAATTCATTTATGTACAAGTTGATTGAACTTTTATTATTTCATGTTAAAGGAAAAAGTCAAATCTTCTTAAGTGTGAAGATCAACCATTTATAAATGATTGTGAGTTCATCCATATTGATAGTTGGGCAAAAGATGATAGCTATATGTCTATGATTTTTAATCACGTAGATGGAAAGAGTCATAGCCAAATACTGACTTATGATGCTATTGTGACAAAACTAAGATATGAAGACAAAGAAGCAAAAGGAGAGATAGTTAACATTTATCAGAAACCACAATTATTGATTAACTATCTTATAGACATATGTGAAAATGAAGGAGATTGGGTTCTGGATTTATTTTCTAGCTCAGGTAAGTTTTATTATATGGAATTGAATTTCAAAATGTTACTTATTAATTTATATGTCATTGTACTAATTTACTTCATTATTTCTTTTATGTTTGGTAATTAGGTACAACACTAGCTTGTTGCCTTCAAAAAGGAAGAAATTGCATTGCATTGAAAAAGATCCAATACAATGCAATTTTATTCAACAAAGAATTAATGCTCTTCAATTTCTCCCAGATGCAATGCAACAAATTGGGTTGACGAAAGGGGACACTAATGAATCACTTGTGGAAAAAAAGGCAAAGGAACCCCAACCACTATTACATAGAATGATTGGAAAGGCATACATTGGGAGATTCACACACATCAAAGATCCACTAGAGGAGGAAAATGAGAAAAATGAAGTAGAAAATATTGTGGAAGAAGACAATGATGAAACTCTAAAGGATGAAGAGTTTGGATTACGTGACATTGTTGATTAAATTTAAGTTATGTCTGGAAATCAAGCTCATTTTTTGTAACTATTAATTAGTTATACTTGTAATGTTTTGACTTTTACATTTTATGAGAAGAATAAGCACTCAATTGAGGTTGTTATGCATTCAATATTTATATTATGTGGTTTTCGCATTAATTTTCATGTTAATCATTATTTTTTTGAAAAAAACAGTGATTATTATTATTTTTTTGACGTGAAATTCATAAAAAAAAAACTATTATTTAACCATCTTTTGTTAAAATGTTCCTATAAAAATTGTGATTTTGACATGTCATCCATACCAAAAAATTGCAAAAAATGATCAAAATGTGTAGTTTTTTAGTTATATTTATGTTAAGAATGGTTATTTTTATGTCAATTGTTAAAAATTATTGTTTTTTAGAGACAATTATTTCATGTGGATTGAAAAAGTAATTAACGATGTATAAATATGTAGAATATAGAAAATTCAAAATATCAACCTTTTTCTTTAAATATGCAAAACAATAAAACCCTCACTACAAAAAAAAAAATTAAAATAAAAACAAGAAAATATGAAGAATAAGACCACTTCAAAAATTATTAAATTTAGAAAATAATTATTTACATTTCACACATTAGAAAACTTAAAGTCAAAAAATAGGTGTTTTAAAAAAGGGCCTAATGCAGAATTACCACTTTTTTAAATGAGCATGAAAATCATGACCATTCTGAAATGTAATGTATATAAAAAAATTTAAAGTGCCAAAAACCATGCTCTAAAAAAACATGTGTGTTTTGCATCACCCTTTTCCAAAATTGGGTCACTTTTCTGCTATCTCTATGAAACAGGTAACAATATCAGTTCCCATTTCGAAGTTTACATTGTTATTTCTTGCTAAACACGATGACATGTTATGTGGAAAAGCCTCTATCATGTGAAGTTTTAAAAGAATTCAGCGATGAGTTAACCGATTTTCAAATTGATGAAGATTTTTTAACGATCACATTTCATTTTTTGAAATTAAGAAAATTTTATCCTAAAAGTAACATTTGTTTTCTTGAGTTAATTGTTGAAATATTCGAGAAGGATATTGAGCTTTTGGATTATTAGATTCAATCCTATAATTTTCGAGATCCTAAACAATTCTTGGAAAATATTGCTTCTCTAAAACAACAAGAGATTGTATTACCTTTTGATTTGCAGAGGGATGAGAGTTTTGTTTTGAACATAAGGCTGAAACTAAATAGTTGGAATCAGGATTTAACCTTGAGAATACAATTGATGAAATCTTCCATGCTCAATCGGTCAATGAAGGTCTGCAAGGTAAACTAATTAATCATGACTTTACTGATCCTATAGCAAACTACATGGAGGTTCTTTTCAGATCAAGTGTTCAATCATGTTTTCATAACCAGATCGAACAACAGTTGCCATTGCACTCTACAATTTTGATTTTAGGGACAAAAAGTCAAGTTGTCCTTTTGGTTGTGCGAACAAATAGTCAAGCGTCCCACTTGTTTCAACGGCTACTTGACTGGCTTCATTGGCATTTTTGTATTATTTGATTCAGCATGATTTTCAGCAGTGTAGAGTAGGTAGTGGTGTGCAAATAAGGTCAACACTCTCAACATTTTTTTCAAGCATTATTGTCAATTTCAGTTTCAGATAGCAGTACAACTTTCAGTTCAGTGTGTATTTCAAATTTCAGTGTGTAGAATGGTTTTGATTTCAGTTTGAAGATTTTCAGTCACAAATATTTTTATGACAAAGTAGGTTGCAGATTTGGGATTGGCCCAATGCATCATGCTACGAGTCTATGGTGTTCTTGACACTTCACCAGGAAGTGCCATCCCTAGCTGGAGCCATTGTTAAGGTCCTATAATTTTTATAAGATTGCCTGCTTATAGCAGATGATTATTATATTTTAGATGTTGTAAATAATATTCCATGTTGTAAATTAGTTTAAAAAAAGGTCAAAACCTTGAGAAAATAAAAAAATATGCTTGCACGTTGAAGTGCAGCGATAGAGAATAATTGTGTTTAGATTAAATTAATCACATCATTTAAATATGATTAAATAAATTGTAATAAGGCCTTGGTACTACAACAATGATTTTATCGTATTATTGATAACAAAATAAGGATATTTGTCCTATGTGGTAAACTACTCACATATTTTGCGCCTGATGTTCAACGCACATCTGATTTGATGGAAACCCATCTAATACCGACCCCCTCACCTTGTTGAAAATAATACTGAGAGGGGGGGGTGAATCAGTATTATCTAGACCTTTTACCAAATCTTCTTTATTTATACTTTGAATTATTTTTGCATATCAG
>APFE030466626.1:0-12593 GCA_000404065.3 Pinus taeda | reverse complement strand
AAAAACATGTTTATCTCTGGGTACGCAGGTTCTCTCTACCTTTCCTGCGTGTACGCACTCCAAACACACTGTGCCTATGTACTTGTACGCTCTGTAAGCCAAAGGATGGGTGCGTACCCCTGTAAAGGTCAAAAGGCGCGAGTTTCATCTTTAAAAGTTACTTGTGGTCACTTCTAGAGCTTTCTAGAAGAGTGTTTGACGTGTATTGAGCGCCTCCAGATGGTTCATGCATCCCTATGATAGAGGAACTTATCCCATCAAGAGAGGAGCTACCCCATCCAAAAGAGGGAGTATCCCATTGATGTTGGAACTGAATAACTTCTTCTAGCATACTATAAATACAGGCATTGGGCCATGGGAGGAAAGGTTGAAAGCTGAACATTCTATAGGGTAAATGCTGCTGGAATTAGGACTTCCATTTTTTGACTTGTGAGGAGAGATCACTATCCTTCCTTGTTGCCATAGTGGGAGTGGGTGAGCTTGTCAAAGTAGAGGAAATCTCTTGCTGGACCCTGGGAGGAGCTTGCACAACACCAAGGCTCAGGTTGTAATGGTTCCTTTTTTGTTTCCTTAATACAAATAAGTCCATTCTTCTCAATGATTTGTTGTTAATGAATTATTTCATGTACTCCTTGGTCTATGTGATGAATATGCTTTGTTTTATGATGAATATTCAGATTTTATGTAATCGTTTGCTTTGTTAGTGTATGCAGGTCTGAAAGTGAAGGAGGAGCTCATCTGGATCAGCAAGGCTGGACTGCTACAACAAGCGTTGGACCTAAGGTAAGATCGAAAACATTTGAATTCTCATAGAGTAATGTGTGTTTAGAGAAGGATTGCTCTTGTTTGGTTTGTTTGTCACTAGAGAGTCTTAGACTCCTAGGGAGGTTAGATTTGTCCGCAAATATAACTCTTTCCGCATGACAGTGGGTTTCGATTTCAATTTGGGCACATGCAGTGTGTCTCTAGGGGAGCAAGTTTGGTGTTTGGCGGGAACATCATTGGTTGCTTTCCTTGAGGTCACTCTTGTTTTTTCATATGTTCTTGCAAGCCATGCTTGTGCTTGTCCCACCCATCCTTTGTTTTTCTTTCCCCCAATGTGTTTCTATAGGGGATTCAGAAGGTTGTTTCTTTGGAGCCCTCTGCAACGATCTATTCGGTGGGGCATGGTTGCTACAGTTTATGTGCTTGGGAAATATGATGGATAAATTTAAACTCATTCGTGGCGGCGATGCTTAGTATTTTTTCATTAGAAGTAATGGGCCAAGGGTGCGGGTCTCCATAGTTGGTTGTCTGAAAAAGGTAGCGGTGTTTTATGTGTTGCTTGGTTGAGTTTTTTTGTTGGTGATTGGGTTAAGGGAGTGGTTGCACGCTCATCTAGTACCTCAAACCTTCCGTGAGGGTAAATTGTCAGGGTGGGGTCAATATGGGATGGATTAAGAGAAGTTCAACCCATTAGACTGGCCACCCTAGTCCTCTCGACTATTCCTCGATATGCCCTCGCAAAAGGGTTGGGTGTCCAGGTAATGAAAAACCCCTCCCTCGGTCTGAGCTCCATCGAGATCGCAATTTTCCTCGATAATGGGCATGAGGTCACATTCTTATCTTGTGCCCTTGTCGTCGATGTAATTCCTCCTCCTCTCATGAGCCACTCCCCTTCTAAGGGAGTAGTAGCGGGTTGTGTCTTTTTTTCTCCCTTTGGATTGTGTAATTTTTGTGTGACTTGGTCATTTCTTGGTTTTGTGGTGTATTCTTTATGGACATAACTATCTTTAGTGTCCTTGCACCATCGATGTATTTATGGCCCATGGATTTCTCTACCATTGAGTGTTGGCCTGTGACAACTCCTATTTGGGGTTTTATTCTTGGTTGTTTGATTGTTGTAAAATAGAAAATGTGTTTTGCCATAATGTATGTGGGAGGGTGTGAAGAGGTGGGATGCTTCAATTGGGTGCCTTGTTTTATTTCTTTTTCATTAGGTAACATCTCCTCAGCGTGCTATTGAGCCTCTCTATTTTCTTGGGACTTTTGTTTATTTGGTGTTGTTTTCTTCCCTTCCTCCTTTTTCCCCTAGATTTATGGACAAAAGGTGGGATTGTTGTGGATTGGTGTTAAAGAAGGATGAAAAGTAGTACAAGTTCCTAGGGTGGCTACCCTAGTCCTTCTCGATTGTTGTTCCATGCATTTCCTCCATTTTGCGAGGGCATGGTGCTCGAGAAGATTCTTCTATGTTTGAGCCTCATCCTGTGAGGGGGTAGACACCATTGTTTCTATTTCAATCATGTGTTTTTATTCCTTTCCTTGTTTTGGCCCTTAGCCTTACATTTTTCATGGAGAGTTCCCCTATTTAGTGTTGTGGTGGATTTGTCAGTAATACATGGAAATGACTCTTGACAATGGATATCTCAGCTCTTGTTATGATGAAGAATGTAGGGAAATGAGATACTTAGTGTGAATTGCAGAATCCCGTGAATCATCGAGTTTTTGAATGAAATTTGCACCCAAAGCCTCATTCAAGGGCTTTTATGTAGGGCTGTTGCATCTCATTCAAATGCACTCCCTACAATTGTTAGGGAGAAACAGAGCTATTTGATCGTGCCCAATGTGGTGTGGTTCACTAAAATACATCAAGTGATGCTTCATGGCATGCATCGGCAAGCGGTGATCTTGTATCCTTGGATGGGCAGTCGACGTTAGCTGATGCAAGCATTGTGTGGCATCGCTTGAACTTGCTTTTCTCTCTCATCCTCCCATTGGGTACAACAAATTTAGCTCCAACTTGCAACCTCAGCTCAGGCAAGAATACCCGTTGAGTTTAAGCACATAATTAAGCAGAGGAAAAGAAACTTACAAGTATTCCCCTGATAGCGTCAAGCGAACAAGGAAGAGCCCAACATGAAAATTGGGCAACAATGTTGCCTGAATTGTAGTTTGTAGAAGTGTCCTCAATGGCGAACCTAGGCCATGTCCCTTCGAAGGGGCCACTTGAGAGGGTGATAACCTTGTCAGGTTGGGACCCTTCCGCATCACGAGGCATTGCCGAAAAGTTGGTTTGTTTGGGAATGCTACCCTAATTTGGTGGAAAATTCTATCTAAGGCTAAATACGTGCGAGAGACTGATAGCAAAAAAGTACCGAGAAGGAAAGATGAAAAGGACTTTGAAAAGAGAGTTAAAAAGTGCTTGAAATTGCAAGGAGGGAAGTAGATGGAAGATGTCGATGTGTCTTGATTGGATGTGGAATGGCTCAAGCTGGTCCACCGCTCGACTTAAGGTGCAAACTAACATGGGATGTTGCATCGTCACAAGTGTGGGTGGCTTACTGCCTGTTGGTTTTCCATTGCGGTGGTCAAGGAACAAAGCATCCACCCTTGTGGTGGGCTATGTGGACCTGTGTGCTCATTGTGTTGGTTTGCAAGTTTTCCATTCGACCTATTGTTAAACATGGACCAAGGAGTCTAACATGTGTGTCAGTTAGCGGGTGTGAAAACCTACAAGGTGCAAGGAAGCGGACAAGAAAGATCCCGTCTCTAAGGGGGTGCATTGTTGACCAACCTTGAGCTTATGTGAAGGGTTCAAGTGCGAGCACACCTATTAGGACCCAAAAGATGGTGAAATATCCCTAAGTAGGGTGAAGTGAGAGGAAACAATGGCGGAGGGTCGTAGAGATACTGAAATGAAAATCGTTTGTCTGACTTGGGTATAGGGGCAAAAGACTAATCGAACCATCTAGTAGCTAGTTTCCTCCGAAGCTTCCCTTAAGATAGCTGGAGCTCACGCGCGAGTTTTATCGAGTAAAGCAAATGATTAGAGGCATTAAGGTCATAATGCCCTTGACCTATTCTCATACTTTAAATAGGTAAGAGGTTATGGCTACTCCATTGAGTCGTCCCATGGAGTCGAGAGCTCTAAGTGGGCCATTTTTGGTAAGTAGAATTGGTGATGCAGGATGAACCAAAAATCACGTTACAACGATGAATTACATGATAACCTAGATCCCACAAAGGGTGTTGGTTGATTAAGACAACATGACGATGGTAATGGAAGTCAAAATCTGCTAAGGAGTGTGTAAAAACTCACCTACAGAATCAACTAGCCCCAAAAATGGTTGGCACTGAAGCGCGCAACCTATACTCGACCATCGAGACATTTCCTAGCTTCAATGAGTAGGAGGACATGGTGGTCATTGAGAGACCTCGAGCGTGAGCTTGGGTGGATCGTCCCCCAATTCCGAATTTGGTGGTAGTAGCAAATATTCAATTGAGAACTTTGAAGATTGAAGTGGGGAAAGGTTCCATGTGAAAAACACTTGTACATGGGTTAGTTGATCCTAAGAGATGGGGAAGCCTTGTATCAAGGGTGCACTCTGTATGAGCATTGAAAGGGAACCAGGTTAATATTCTCCAATCAGAAAATGGTGGCAGGCTACAATGTTATGAAATCTAGAGACCCTAGAATCAATTCACCTAGAGATATTGTCCAACAAGTAGAAGAGCACTGCATGTCTTGCAGTGTCTAGGGCGCCCTCAGCAGCCCTTGAAAATTTGGATGTCCGAGTATCATTCATGCATAGTCATACTCATTATCGTATTAGGTCTCCAAGGTGAACAACCTCTAGTCAATAGAACAATGTAGGTAAGGGAAGTTGGCAAAAATAATCCATAACTTTGGGAAAATTATTGGATCTGAGGGGTGGGCATAGGGGTCTACACCCTTAACCCATCCATTGTCGGTAGTCTACCCGAGCTTCTCTCGCAACGAGGGCGGGTAGTCATGTGCCGATTGGGATACGAGCATAGAATACTCCCTACTAGGTGATTTTCCTTAGGTGACAAACAGTCGACTAAGAACTAGTATAGGCAAGGGGAATCCAATTGTTTAATTAAACCAAAGCATTTTGATGGTCTCTGTAGATGCTGACACAATGTGATTTTTACCTAGTGCTCTGAATGTCAAAGTGAAGAAATTTAACCAAGCACAGGTAAATGGTAGGAGTATCTATGACTCTCTTAAGGTAGAAAAATGCCTCGTCATCTAATTAGTGACGTGCATGAATGGATTAATGAGACTCCCACTACCCCTATCTACTATCTAACGAAACCATGGCCAAGGGAAAGGGCTTGGGAGAATCGGCAGGGAAAGATGACCATGTTGAGCTTGACTCTAGTCCGACTTTGTGAAATCACTTGAGAGCTGTAGAATAAGTGGGATTCATTTTCAATGTGAGTGAAATACCACTACTTTTAATGTTATTTTATTGATTTCGTGGGGCAGAGATGGGGCACTACCCCTATTTTTGGCCTGAAGGCATGTTTCAATGGGTTGATTCGGGCAGAAGACATTTTCAGGTGGGGAGTTTGGTTGGGGTGACACATCTGTTAAAAGATAATGCAGGTGTCCTAATATGAGCTCAATCAAAACATAAATATCATGTGGAACAAAAGGGTAAAGCTCATTTGATTTTTATTTTCAGTAGGAATACAAACCATGAAAGCATCACCTATCAATCCTTTAGATTTTAAAAATTTGAAGCTAGAGGTGTCAAAAAAGTTACCACAAGGATAACTATCTTGTGGCAGCCACGTGTTCATAGTGACATTTCTTTTTTATCCTTCGATGTCGGCTCCTCCTATCATTATGAAGAAGAATTCACCAAGTGTTGGATTGTTCACCCACCAATAGGGAACATGAGCTAGGTTTAGACCATTTTGAGACAGGTTAGTTTTACCCTACTGATGAACTACACCGCAATAGTAACTCAACTTAGTATGAGAGGAATCATTGATTCACATAATTGGGTATCGCACTTGGTTGAAAAGCCAATAGTACATATTTACCGTTTGTCAGATAATGACTAAATGCCTCTAAGTCAAAATCCATGCTAGAAGTGGTGCATTTCACTTTTAGACTGTATCTTGACCCATAGTAGGGGTGTCGCTTTGTTGCACCCAAGGGCCCATGTCATTTGAAAACCGTGAGCATGAAGCATCTCTGTTGGGGAAGCTTTGAAGTTCAATTCCAAATGGTCGCTGAGAAGAATCCTTTGCAGATGACTTAAATATGCCACGAGTTTTGTAAGTGGCAGAGAGGCCTTGCTACCATGATCCACTGAGATTCAGCCCTTGGTCGCCTCGATTCAAAGCTTCCCTCTTCTCACACATTATTGAAGAAAATCTAGACAACACTCCCACCTTTGCCTCTTCCTCCAAACAAAAAATTTTTATTGCTCACATCTCAGAAATTCTTTGCTTGGGGGTGGGAAATTTGGGGTTTGCACATCAAGACAAAAAAGGTTCCGAAGCCCAAGAAAATTGGGGTTTCAATGTCTCATCTCAGCACCCAAAATTTGGGGCTTCCATGTAGCATCATGGTGCCCAAAATTTTGGGTTTCGACGTTGTGATGAAAGAGGCACTTGAAGCCCAGGTAAATTTGGGTTTCTATGTCGCACCTCGGTGCCCAAAATTTGTGGATTCCATGTAGCACCCTGGCACCCAAAATTTGGGGTTTCCATGTTGCAATGGAAAAGGTACCAAAGCCCAGGAAAATTGGGGTTTCCATGTCTTACCCCGGTGCCCAAAATTTTGGGTTTCCATGTAGGGTCCTGACGCCCAAAATTTGGGGTTTTGATGTAGCGCCCCGGTGCCCAAAATTTGGGGTTTGCATGTCGTGCCCTGGAACCCAAAATTTGGGATTTCCATGTCACGCCCCGATGCCCAAACCTAAGGAAACATGGGGTTTTCATGTCATGCCCCAACACCCAAACCTGGGGAAACTTGGGGTTTCCATGTCGCACCCCAGCGCCCAAGCCCGGAAAACTTGGGGTTTCCATGATGCACCATAGCTGAAACCAGTGACGCCAAAGTCTAGCGAAACTTAGAGCTTCCATGTCCCACCCTTGGTTGAACCGCAGATTTCCATATTTTATAGCACGATCGAAACTCGGGGTTTTCAACAAAGCCCCAATGTAGGGAACTTGGAGTTTCCATGACGATGGAAACCAGCTCGTAAGTTTGGGGAACTTGGGTTGTTTTGCAACCTCTTCCCAAGTCTTGGGAACTTGTGGTTTCCATGTCATGGCACAACTGTAACCACCGATGAAAACCACCCAGGTTTGGGAAACCTAGGGTTTCCATGTCTCGTCCCTAGGGCAGGGAACTCTACGTGTCCATTTCATGGCACAATGGAAACTGCTACCCAAGTTTGTGGACACACGACGTGACTAAAACTGCTACACATGTCTGGGGAGCTTCTGTTTTCGAGGTGATCACACAATAGGGAACGTTCAACCAAGTCTGGGGAGCTTCAAGTTTCCATGTCATCACATGACAGGGAACGACCACCCAAGTCTAGGGGGATTTAGGTTTCCATGTCATTGCGCGATAGGGAATGGTCGCCCAAGTCTACCAAACATGGGGCTTTCCATTCCATGGCATGTGATGGAAACCACCCAATTATGGGAAACTCAGGTCTTCCTTGTCCCGCCACGACAGAAACTGCAACTTCAATGTAGGGAACTCGGGTTTCCATGCCACAAAACAACAGAGAGCCACCCAAGTCCATAGTATTCGAGGGCTTTGATTTTGTGGCATGAGGGAAACCACGGTAGGATCATTGATAGTAGGGGTTTTCTTTTTTGGTTCATGGTGGGTGGATTTCGATTGCAATGTGTGTCTCTAGGGGAGCGGGTTAGCTGTTTTTCAAAAACATTAATGGTTGCTTGTCTTGAGGTCATGCTTGTTTTTACATGTGTGCTTGTAAGCCATGCTTGTGCTTTTCCTGCTCATCCTTTTTTTTTCTTTCCCCCAATGTGTTTCTGTAGGGAGTTTGGAAGCTTGTTTCTTGGGAGCCATCTCCAATGATCTATTCAACATGGGCATGGTTGCTGTAGTTGAGGTTCTTGGGAAATACGATGGATAAATTTAGACTCATTCATAGTGGGAGTGCTTGATATTTTTTTCCATTGGAAGGCATGGGCCTAGGGTGTGGGCCTCCATAGTTGGTTCTCTCAATAAGGCAGCGGTGGTTTATGTGTTGCTTGGGTGAGATTTTTTGTTGGTGGTTAGGTCAAGGGAGTGGTTGCATAGGTGCCTGGTACCTCAAAACTTCTATGAGGGGAAATCACCGGGGTGGGATCAATATGTGATGGATGAAGTGTGGTTCAACCCATTGGGTTGGCCACCCTATTCCTCTCAACCATTCCTTTATATGCCCTCGCAGATGGGTTGGGTGTCCAAGTAATGAAGAACCCCTCCCTCGGTCTGATCTCCATCAAGATCGCAATTTTTCCCACCAATGGATATGAGGTGGAATTCTTATCTCGTGCCTTTTCCATCAAGGGAATGCCTCATCCTCTCGTGAGCCACTACCCTTCTAAGGAAAGAAGTAGCAGTTTGTATCTTTGTTTCTCCCTTTGGATTGTGGGTTTTTTGTGTAACTTGGTAATTTCTTGGTTTCATGGTGTGCGCTTTGCAGACATCCCTCTCTTTAGTGGCCTTGCACAATCGATGTATTTGTGGCTTGTGGATTTCACCGACATTGAGTGTTGGCCCGTGAAAACTCCTCTTTGGGGTTTTATTCTTGACCCCCCTTGACTTTCTTGCTAGAAAGGTCGTTAGGTGCTTTGTACACTGAGGGGTGCAATAGTGGGGTGGGTTTGATATTAGCGTATTTTTCATTTGAGGCCTTGTGATAGGTTGGGGGGTTGTTTACCTCTTAGTAACATACTCCAGACACTGGTCTCATTGTGGCCCTCATATTTTCTAGTGGTCAAGTTTAGGTTGTTATTTATTTTCTTGGTTGTTTGATTGTTGTTTGTTATGTTGTAAGCTAGAAAAGGTGTTGTGCTGTAATGTATGTGGGAGGATGTGAAGAAGTGGGATGCTTCAATTGGGTGCTTTGTTTTATTTCTTTTTGGTTAGGCAACATCTCCTTGGCATGCTGTTGAGCCTCTCTCTTTTCTTGGGATTTTTTTTTCTTTGGCATTATTTTCTTCCCTTCTTCCTTTTTCCCCTAGCTTTATGGAGAAAAGATGGGATTGTTGTGCATTGGTGTTTTGGGAAGGATAAAAAGTAGTGTGAGTTCCTAGGGTGGCCACCCTAGTCCTTCTCAATCGCCACCCCCTACAGTTCCCCTGTTTTTGTGAAGGCATGGGGTTTGGGAAGTTTTTTCTCTATTTGAGCCTCCCCTTGTGAGCCAGTAGCCATGTTTAATATCTCTTTCTTTCATGTTATTTTCTTCCCTTCCTCCTTTTGGGCCCCTAGATTTATGGAGAAAAGGTGGGATTGTTGTAGATTGATGTTTAGGAATGACAAAAAGTAGTGCGAGTTCCTAGGGTGGCCACCCTAGCCCTTCACGTTCGCTGTCCCATGCGATTCCCCCCTTTTTGCGAAGGCGCAGGGTTGGGGAAGCTTGTTCTCTATTTGAACCTGCACTTTTGATCTGGTAGCGACATTTAATATCTCTTTCTTTAATGTTGTTTTCTTCCCTTCTTCCTATTGGCCACTAGATTTACGAAGAAAAGGTGGGATTGTTGTGGATTGGTGTTGAGGAAGGATGAAACATAGTGTGAGCTCCCGGGGTGGCCACCCTAGTCCTTCTCGATCATCGTCACCTGAAGTTCCCCCCTTTTTGTGAAGGCATGAGCTTGGGGAATCTTGTTCTCTATTTGAGCCTCCCTTTGTGAGCCACTAGCCACATTTGATATATCTTTCTTTCATGTTTTTTTCTTCCCTTCTTCCTTTTGGCCCCTAGTGTGGTGAAGTAAAATTATGAGTGCAGACATAAACAAATTCCTCTAGCAGAATAATGGGTCTAGTCACAACTAATACATTCTATGGAAGATTTCCTTAGGTTAGAACCAATTAAGAGGGCATACCTCTTAGTACGCTTATCCCATTTGATGATGTCCTTGCTTTCTTGCTCTAGCTATCTCTCACATCCTTCTTCAAACACCTAAAACAAGTTAACAATAGCAAACAACAACCGTGATAATAGAAAAATTGTAATTCAACCTATTTAACAAGTCAAGAAACATTAAGCCATGAACATGTAATATGAAAAATAATGTATGAAATCAATAGATAGTTGCATATATATTGAATCAAGAAGAGATTAAAACCATTGTCTTGACATTGCCGTTCTCCTCTGACAAGACCAGGTTCCCACAGGCTTCTGCTAGCATTCCATGATGGCCTCAACAATAGTAGTTTTAAGGCTATTCCCTTCGGGCTTCACTCTAAAATAAATTCAAACTTCTCCCTAACACAACTAGAGAGCTTCAACTATGAGTAGCTTTTTGTTTACTTTAGAATTATTCAGCACTAGCACACCAACATTAACACTAGCTTGTGCTTGGGAAAAAGGGAAGTTTATATAGGATGAATGGATGGGAGAATGGATCATATTCTCATGGGAGAACATCTCATATTTTGAGGTAGTTCCATCATTATAGGGGAAAGGATCCGAAACTGACATCCTCGACCCCATCTGGAAAGACAATTTACTAGAATTTTGTTACGAAGCTTCTAGAGTTGGAAGCTTCGGCTCTTTATTTAAAAAAAATTCCATAAGAGGATTGGTGCTACTGGAACAAAGATCAGTCACTCTGTTCAGTGCTAGTGATAATGTTAATCCCTGCATATCAGCACAACAAAGACAAGGGCCATTAGCGTCAGTCTTGTAAAGTGGGAAAAACAGAAGTTTAAGGGGAAATGGTGCAAAAGGGAGTTGTCCTGCTCATGAAGAGGAACACAATGGGATTTTCTTCATGCAGGGAAAGCCTGCAGGGTTAACTATAGAGGTCCTCGAGGATCAAGGAATGGGTACTACAAGGACAATGAAAAAAATTTGTGTAACAGATGCCCCCTAAAGCGTGAAGTTTAAACTAGAGTGAGGGATGAAAGGCTTTATGAAACAACACTGAGAACCGTAATCTGCCATCGGAAAACCTACAAGTAAGTACATATACATATACATAATTGAACTCTATCAAATGATACATGAATCATGACATGGATGTAGCCATCCAGAGAATGATCATGTAAATGGATCCAGGTATGGGCACAACCATCCATCAAAGAGGATCATAATGAAACTGAGGTATGGTCGCAACCATCCAATAATGAGAAGGATCACATATTATAACTCATGGTATGGTCACAACCATCCATCTGAAAGAGACATGTATATTAAGATAACCTTGTCACATCACTTCACAACCTGGAATTTTGTGATCTGAGGCCAGGGTCACTCTAACATGACCCGATCAAAGTAAAAATTCTAACATGTGAATAAATGCGTTGACGGCGAACATTCTATAAAGTTGCTTGATTACTAGTCAATGACGTAAACTGTCAAAAAGCGTGAGAGAAACCACTAATAATGACAATGGCCCTCAAGGTACAATCAACACAATCCATGGAATGTGAATAAAGTAACTGAAGTCGAACACCCGTGAAATCACTCGATCGAAAGCCAATGATGTGAACTTGTCGTCAAGTTCGAAAAACTTTCCATTAGGGCATGCAAGCTCTAAGGTACTAGAAGGGAGTCTCTCGGTGAAATTCTTGGATAATGAGTTGAAGTTGACATGAAGCGACCATGTCGAAGGAGGGCCATAATATATGCCACATCATTGACGTGAGAAAAAAGGATGTAAAATGATTCTGGATGATACAAAGAATCAGGGGTAAACGTAACTGCATAAGGACAAATCTTGAACATATCGATGACACAACTGGAAGTTTGGTAGCTTTTGGATCCATTGGATTGGTGATCATGATGACATGGTAGATATTAAATGGAAGGAAAAAATGAATGGCCCAACCCAACAAGGTCAACGATACAAAGGACGATATCCCAACCCGACATGAAGCAAAAAGTGTCATGTTCAAGAGTGAGTTGCTGACAAAACTTATTAGATTTCCAAATTTACCCAATTATTTTTTAATCGCAAGCTTGAAGGGCATAGCATATGCTTGCACTTTAATTTCATCCTTTGGATGAATCTGACCTAGTAAGTTTAACAAGCCCTAGGAAGGAGAATCTCGTGTTCATCATGGTGATGAATCCAATGTTGTTTAATATTTTAACGAGTCTGAAAAAGGTGTAACTTAGTATATTTTTCATGTTTAAAGAGTTTGTAAAAGACACATAAAAGGAAACTCCACATGGTCCCTTTTCATACATTTGTATCTCTCGAGCCTGAAAAAGTAGAAAATGATACTTGAGAGAATCACTTTACCATTTCAATCAAGGAGTAAATTTTTCTTAAATAGTTCCCGTTGGAAATAATACTGAGAAGGGGGGTGAATCAGTGTTATTAAATCAATATAAGTTTTTCATCTCGATATTAAGATTCATATATGATACTTCAGTTAAGGCAAACCACGTGTATACGCAACTGTGTGTAATGCAACAAGCGTATATACAGTAAAATTATGATTCAATTAGTTGATCCTTAATGAGTGCATCAAAACATTATTAACCATATGAACAAGAGCAGTAAAATAGAACAGATCATCACACACAAGAAGAACACACGAACACCATGATGTAAGGTGGAAACCCAATGTGGGTGAAAACCACCTGCTGCAA
>APFE030466616.1:95260-185092 GCA_000404065.3 Pinus taeda | reverse complement strand
GTGATTGTGAGCTTGGTTCAAAGAAACCCCTTGATTTTTTTTATTTGTATTGGGCTTCCTCCTCTTCCCTTATGTATTTGGCTCTATCCGTTGTTGACACCGCTGCACAAGTTTTGATTCCTATTTATTTGTCTCCATCCCATGGCCTTTTCCCGCAGAGGTGTCTTCTACCACGGGTGTATGAACCTGTGTAATCAATGTTGCAATGGGGGCAATGAAATTTAGTGGTTCCACCCCCTCTCCCTGTTTTAGCCCTGTGAACATATTTCCACAATGGGGTTTGGTCTTGTTTAGTTTTTTGAGGGTCCTGTTCACCCTCCTCCAGCTCCTCCTCACCGGGGTTTTCACCAATTTTACTTTCTCCGGCTTTTTTTGGATTGTAGATTACTGTAGTGTGGTTTCTGAGAGGAGTTCGGATTTTCCACAGTGTTCATCTTTATATGGTCGATGTTTTGAGTCTAAACCCAGACTCCAGCTTCTTCATCCCCCTCTTCAATTTGCCCCCTCCGTTTCCTACTCTCCAGCACCATAATAGCCTTAAAAGGGACCAGGAAGAGGAAAATGCCTAGAAATATAGTCAGGTCCATGGTGTTTGATGTTTGTAGGGTTTTGATTCAAAATCTGCAAATTAATTTAATTTATTGGGATTAATTAACTTAATTTATTAATTTAATTCAAATTCATAATTTTAAAACTCAATAAACTAAATTAAATTGACTAAATTACTACCTAACTAAATTAAACTAGCTAGATTAGCTAAATAACTAAGTTACTTACCTCTGCAGGCTTGCTCCTCGCTCCTCGCTCTTCAGCACTTGCTCCTTGCTCCTTTGCTCTTACTCTTGCTCCTCAGCCAAGCTCAATGTTTGATAATGAAATGTTTTTATTTAAGTCCGCGGAATTTTTTTCCGCCAAACCGCTCCCGACGTGGTTCGAATCGCTCCCAGAGCGATTTTTTAATGCCCGGGAGCAATCGCTCCTGTGCTTAAAAAAGCGCTCCGAGAGCGACCGCTCCCTAATGCGATCCCGAAATTGGCAGGGAGCGCAAATTTTTTTTAAGGAATCGCGCTCCCGAAAATCGCTCCCGTCCGGGAGCGATTTCGGGAGCGCGCTTCGGGAGCGGGTTCGATGGGGGGGGCAGGCGCTCCCCCGCAACTATGGTACAAATGCCAATGAATCCCCGGAGTTCTGTCACGTTCCTCGGCTCTGGCCAATCTCTGATGGCCCTGATCTTCTCCTCGTGGACTCTCACTCCGTCCACCCCTATGATGTGTCCCAAGTACAACATCCTCGTCAACCCAAACTCACACTTGGAGAGCTTGGCATAGAACTGTTGCTTCCCCAAGATGCGCAATACTGTCTCAATGTGCTAGAGATGCTCCTCCCAAGTCCCGTTGTAAATGAGGATATCGTCAAAGAACACCAACACAAACTTCCTTAAGTGACTGCGGAAGATGTGATTCATGCAGCACTGGAATGTAGCTGGAGCATTGGTTAGCCCGAAGGGCATTACCAAAAGCTCAAAGTGCCCATAGTGACACCTGAAGGCGGTCTTGGAAACGTCCTGCTCCCTCACGCGAATCTGATGGTACCCAGATCTCAAATCAATATTTGAGAAGAACCGTGCTCCTCTCAACTCATCGATCCTGGGTATGGGGTACCTGTTCTTCAGTGTCTTCTTCTTCAGGGCCCTGTAGTCAGTGCACATCCTCAATGTGTCGTCCTTCTTCTTCACCAACACCACGGAAGAAGCAAAAGGACTCGTGCTCGGCCGAATGTGCCCAAGAGCCAGCAACTCTTGAATGGCCCGCTCAATCTCATCCCGATAGGCCTTGGGGTGCCTATAGGGGGTAGCAATCACTGCCTGTATGCCCTGCTCAAGCTCAATGGTGTGCTCAAACCCCCGGTCCGGCAACTACCCTGGCAGAATCTCCCCAAACACTATGGCATACTGGTCAAGGATGGACTGTATCTCTGGATGCACTGTCTGTCCTGTAGTCCCTGCCTCTGATGCATGCAACTCCACTGCCCACTCTACGTCCCCCTTCCAGAAGACTGCCTCCATCCGATGAGCTTAAACAGTCTGAGGCAGATATGTGTGCTGTCCCCGTATCTTCTCATGCCTCCCTATCTTCTCATCATCCCACTCCATCTCTAGGGCCTTCAAATCTGTTGTGACCTTCCCTAGAGCGATAAGCCACTGAACACCTAGTACCATGTTGGTGTCCGGAATATTGACCATGAAAAAGTGGTCAGTCAGTGTGCAGGTGCCCATCGTCACTAAAAACTCTGGGACATAACGAGCACACACCATGGTCTGATCTCCGGGGACCAAAACTGAAAATCCATCGAAGCTCTCTGTCTGTATACCTCTCCGCTCAACCATCTGTGCATCGATGAAGTTGTGGGTTGCCCCACTGTCGACCAAAACTGATACTCGCTGGCCACGTACTGTCCCCCATACGCACAGTGTCAAATACTTGGGAACTCCTCGCAATGCTGCAAGGGCCCCTCCGGTGGGTGCAAAAGTTGCACCACCTACTGCTGCTGGTGGAGGTGGCAAAGGATCTTGCGCTGCATGACTATCTCCTGCCTCCACATCATCCTCCTCATCCTCTTTCTCGCTGCTCTCGGAGAAGACCTCAATAAAATGTGTTTTGCCAGCGGCACATCTATGTCCCGGTGCCCATGGCTCCTGACAGGTAAAGCACAACCGCTTCTTCTTCAGCTCCCTCCTAGCATCGTCATTAATCTGTGCTCGTCCTGGATTCCGTTTGGGAGGCAGAATCCTCACATCCTTCCCCTTAGGCTGGAAAGCTTGTCTCTAGGGGTAAGGTGTTCAGGTCCTGGGTAAGGCATCCTGTAAGTCCCAAGTCCTGCTAATAGCATCCTGAAGTGTGGCTAGCCTAGTGAATCTGGCTAGCCTAGTGAATCTGACTAATCCCCGAAGTGGCTCTGCTAACCCCTCAACAAACATGTAGATCCTCCGTGCCGCGGATAGATCTAGCACCATCACTAAAACCCTCAAGAAGTCTACAATGTAGGTCTCTGGGCTCCCAGTCTATTTAAGCCTCGTCAACTCAATAAAGTGTTGTTCCGGGTCCCTCCGGTCAAACCTCTCCATCAATATCCTGGTGAACTCGACATATGTCGTTACTGTGGAGTGTCCGAGTGTAACCAACCCATGGAACCACCAGTCTTGGGCCTCACCATCCAAATGTAAAGTCGCCACCTTGATGGCCTTTGTCTCTGACATCTGGTTAAGCTAGAAATAGATGTCTAGCTTCTCCACCCAAGACTTTTTCAAACTGTTTGATGAACCATCAAACATAACTAGCTGTGTGGTGGGTGTCTCTATCATGATAATGTTGGTATCCTCTGTGATGGTCTCGGGGTCTACTATCTCGCTGGAGCTTAACAAAGTCTCTGAATGAGAGAGCATCCCTGAACTCCTGCCCATAGGCCTGGTATTCTGCAAAATAATTGCGCATATGACCGGGCTCTGCCTCCTGCTGAGCTTCGGGCCCCGTGTCTGCTCCTAGGAAAGTGGGCATGGTAGAGCGTGTAGGGGCATGTGAGGCCATCTGCTAAGTAGTATCACACTGAGTGGCACCCTGCTCTGGGAAATGGTGGGATGTACCCGATCCCTCACCAACCTGGAAAACTTGTGGGTTCTCACGCTGTCTAGCCTCCACTATCGTGAATCTCTACCCCATCACCTCGATCTGCCTCGACAGATCCTACACTGATTTGAGGAGCATGTCCACAAATCTCTTCCCATCCTCATCTGCCATCGGATCCTCCTGCTCTGCGTCCACCACAGGCTCCTCCTGTTCTGTGTCCACCACCTGAACACAGTTCCTCTCTCCGTAGGTGTTCTCCAACCTACGTTCAATATCTCTGTATTTCCTACCTCTGTAACAGATGTAGGGCTTCTCCCTCGGTGTCAT
Source organism: Pinus taeda (assembly GCA_000404065.3). Classification (NCBI taxonomy): domain Eukaryota; kingdom Viridiplantae; phylum Streptophyta; class Pinopsida; order Pinales; family Pinaceae; genus Pinus; species Pinus taeda. The sequence continues at coordinate 181,142 of APFE030466616.1, read as the reverse complement.
AGACTGCTAGCTCCACAGGCTGAGCCAGATCTATGCTCTGATACCACTGTAATATCCCTTTTCAGGGATATTCCTCAAACTCAAGCAATCTCCAACTAGTATAGGAGAAAAACGCACAAGTGGCATAGTAGTCGGGAAGCTCAAAGAGATAAAAATAACAGTAGTGCAGCATACAATAACGTATACATGAAATATAAGCAAATACTCAAGAAATGCAAAGAGAAATGCTAAGCCATTTTATTATTCTGAGTAATGGATGGAATACAAGAGGTGATCAGAAAGATGGCACCTCAACTTGCACAAGGCAAGTGAAGAAATACACCCAAAATGGTAAGGAAACGACCTCTCTCTGAACTACGTCCAAGCTGCCGGAGAACTATTGTGTTGCTGCTACTGCTGGAATCAAGTGAGGATTTGGGGTTGTTCCCCTCCTCAGAAAACGCTGAAACTCTGGAATCCGCCTCTACTCAATAAACCTAGAAAAGCCCAGAAAGCTTTTCAAAAATGGCTAACCCCTGAAAATCACCCCCTTGGGGATCTACGCTATCCCTCAAGGCTCTACGCTGCTGCTAAAGAGAATCCTCCAAAACTCTACCTGAAACTCTGCCAAAATCCTCCAAGATGCAAGGGTTGATCCCCTGCTCAATCTCCTAGCTCGAATCCTCCACAAAACCCCAATCCAGAACTCCTACCCAGAGTGACTGCGTCATCCTCTCTCAAGACTGCGCAGTCATCAAGATGCTCAGCTCCTCAACTCCAAAAATCGATCCTCCTACAAAAGACTACTGAAAACAACCTTGCCCGAGCAAGCACTCGAAGTCCCCCGAGGCTAAGGGTGAGATCTCCAAACGGAGACACTTGATGCACTAAACAGTGCTATAGACAGGCTAAACAGCCAACGTGCTCTAATTCGAAGTGACTAACTCAAATGCAACATAATTTAATGCCAAAATGAGAAGGCTCTTCTCTCGTTTATAGCGTTGGCCTCTCTCAACCCTAAGGCCCACCTCCTCCAACTTAGCCTCTGTCTTGCCACGTGCTCCTCTCCATCTACGCAGTCCCTCCAAGTGTCTACGTGGTCCTTTGGCCCCCTTGACGCCCCTTTTAAGTTACAACATTGTGCTACTAGGGAGTGACTTTATTCAAAAGTGAGTTATGTCCCCCTTTTCTCACCTTTTTATTTATAAATAACAATAGAAGGGAAAATTGAGCAAAATTGGATATTCCAATTAGCCATGGCTAATTAGGAATATTACACAGTGACTACGCATAGGGCTTGCGTGAGTGACGTAGAGGCTGCAGAAGTGACACAGAGGGCCAAAGAAGTTGCGCTGAGCCTCAGAAGGCTGACGCAGAGGGTTTCAGGCTGACGCAGAGGCCAGGAGGGCTGACGCTAAGCCTCAGAGAGATGCTGGAGAGAGTTTCGTGGAGCAGACTTTTAGAATATCTGCTTCTGAAGAGAGGTATTACTGTCAGATAGATTTCTCTGTCGGGTGAGCCAGTTTCACACCCAATTGTACTCAAGAAAATCTGCTTATAATAAAACCCTTAGAACTGCTACACCGTTTTCCCAAGTTGGGTTTTTCCAGGGACAATTGTCCAATACTAGCAGTGTCCCTTGTGTGTTTGTATATTTCTTTCAGTGGATGATCTGTAGATGGTTGAGACTGCATTGTGTTTATTTTAGTATTTATATGGTTAAATAACTTGTTCAGTAAATAAACAAATAAGTGAAATAAAACAAATAGTGCAAGAAATTTTCTAACGGGTTAGACTTAGAAATTTCAACAGTGATCTGGTGCGCTGTTAAGGCAATCTTACATGTTAAGTCACTAGTTCAATTCCCCACCCTATTCAGGTGTTATTCTTGAACATGACCATGATGTAGCCTCACCAATGCCGAACTTACAAAAAAAAACCAATAATCTATACAGCTAAGATTAGATCAAATCTAGCTCACAAATATTTTAGAATCTCTAGAATATTTCATTTAGATTTTTAAGATTCAGAGAATATAGGAAATTCGACTTTCAATTTTATTTATTTAAGTGAAATTACAAGATGGTATCATTTCCCACTTTTATTAAATGGTCCTTAGAAGTTGTCTTGAACTACTTCTTCCACATTCACACATAATCTGTGCAAGAAGCTCCTTCTCAAGCTATACTTCTCAAAAGATTTTGTATACTTTGTGGATAAGTCTTGTTGACAGGGTACGTGATTATGGCTCCTTATTTAAAGCCATCAATCGATTTTGTATTGATAGTTTCTTGTATCCCTTTGCCTACTTATAATGTGTGCAATAAGACTGAGGTGTCTAGCGCTTTGGATTTAGCAGTTATTTTTTAAAAGAATAAGCTGGGCCAAGAGTAGCATCCACATTAACTTGGATAATCAGAGCCTATGATGTCACCGTGCCTTCTCAGGGAACAATTTTCTCTATCTTCTAGTTCTGACTTATTGGAATATATGATATTTTAATGGTTCTTCTGCTGCATCTTGGTCTTTAGCTGTTGTTTCGACTCTGAAAATCTGTTATTACGGTTCTCTAATAATCTGTTGTAAAATTACAGTTGATTAATTTTGAATATTTTGCTGTTAGTAGTGAAATTACTGCTGTCAGCACTGATTTACTGTCTTTATTGCTGTTATAATACTATTATCCATATTCAATTAGTTGCAGATTTTAGATCTGTTCAGATTTCTAGAACTCAATTATGAGTTCCTTCAATTATAATATCAGATTTTGTTTAGCCTCATAACTGAATTGGAGTTTGGCAAAGCAATGATGAAATTTTTATGTCCTAATCTAAATATGCTAAGGATATTTCACACAAATTCAGAATGGATGACAATAGAACGGTCTTGCCTCCTGTTGCAACAAATGTGAAATTGATGGCATGACTCATCTTCAGACAGTTATTTGTGAGTCTGATTTATCTGAGTACTACTGGACAAGATATCAGCTATGCTGTGGCTTAATCTCTTGATTCATGGCTGTACTGAAGGTGATTCGTTGGCAAGCTGCTAAGACAATTCTCAGATATGTTGAGGGTACTCTTTATTATCGTTTGGAATATTTCAGCACCGATGAGTTCAAGCTTATAGGCTTTGCATATTCAGACAACGTAGAATGTATGAAAGAAGAAATTACACATTTTGATACATGTTTTACCTTAGTTCATTGATTGTTTCTTCGAGCAGTAAACTGTAACCTACTGTTTCCCTTTCACCCACGGAAACCTAAAGTATAAGGCCACAGTTGCAGCCACAAGTGAAGCTATTTGGTTGAGGCCCAAGGGTCATCCTAGGAGATCGTGACTTACATGAGACGGAATAGGCCACCCTTACTGGGTACAGTTTATTTGTCAAAGAATCCAGTGTTTCATGCGAAGACTAAGTACATCAAAGTGCATCAACAATTTACTCAAGAATTGATGCAAATTCAAAGTATTAGGATTTTAGATTATTACAACGCTGAAGAGCAAGTCACAGACATTTTCAAAAAGCTTTTATGTACTGAGAAATTTGAGAAAAATAGAGGTGTTAGAACTTAAGTGGGAGAGAAAATAAGCACTTAGGGGGGATGTTAGATTGTTTATTTTATGTTATAGGTAAGCTGTCAAAATAAAATTTGGGTTTATCTGTCATGAATTTTAAACCTATATTACATAAGACACTGAGGTTTGGTACATGTCAAAAAAGGAATAATATGTCATAAATGCAATCATCGTATTCCTAGGGAGTTTTGAGGATCTTGAAATCATGATGATGACTTTGAGAGTTACAAAAGAAAGGAATAGTGTATGGTGTCACAGGAAGTATTTATGTGAGGAAGTTACAAATAGTGAGTCATCATGAAGATTCTTAGGAAACTACTATTACTGAAGCAGTTGAGGATTCATTATTCTCTTCAAGCCTATACATTTTTTTTCCTTCCTCATGTACACCTATGGCTTCACTCTAGTAATGAGATTTATGCTTTGGCTCCATACTCTGTGAATGTGTATTTTACTAAAGCCTGCAAACCCTTCTACAATGGTTATTACGCACCATGCTATGCATAATTGAAAGTATAGTTGGAGACTTAAATTCAGGATCTTCTAGTAACAATCAATAGAAAGAATTTGTTTATACTATCAAAATAATCATCAATAGGGTTTATCCTGGGTGGTTGGGAAGAATGAATAGGATCCTTCCCGCCCAAGTTCAATTCCCACAAGTGACATGATAAACTTTGATGGAATGGACCAGAATATGTATATTCCTCATGTGGAATATATGGATATTTATCTCTCTAAAAAAATACTATCAAAATAATCTCTTTCGACCAGCACTAGTTCAAAATTAAATCCAGTTTATGAGTTTTTACAGACAGAATATGTCTCATAAGATGACTGCATTAAAAATTAACACATGAAAAGCACATGAAACTTGAGTCAGAAACGCTCAGATATGCGATATTTCAATATGATATAAAAATAATATACTGAAAAGAAGAGAGATCGAATAATTTTAGTATAGATTACATACCTCAGCACTCAAAAAATTGTGGAGTACAATAATTCTTGGGGACCAGGAAACTACTTCAGGTTTGACCTGATAGAAAAGTAAACAATTTTCATGCTTAAATATCAAAGCATCTAGATTCAACTTCAACAGGATCAAATTATCATCTTGCACAAAACAGTTCTTAACAGCTGCTCATATAAAGTAAGCATATTTCAAGGAAAGGGTTCACTTGTGCTGAAGAAATTTCATGCTTATTACAACTGTCCTTAATTGGTAGCCTAACACAACTCTAATGGGACGATGCATTCCATGGAAAAATATCCAGCCATGTAACAGTTGACAATGGATGAACTTTTGTCATATGATATAATCATGAAATCTTGGTTCCAATTATTATAAGAAATACAGAAAAGTAATAGGAGAAATTTTTTTCTTTCATGGCCTACTAATAAAAATTGCATGCAGATATTGATCTTGATAGCCCTTCAAACAAAACAAAAAAGGAGAGAGACAACTAACAACCAAATATAGATCATCCACAGGAGAATTGATATGCTGTCCACATATGTGAAGAATTCTCTACTGCCAGTGTAAGGAACCAGCTCAAAGAACTCTCTGTTGCAAGATGAAGACAACGCAGTCCAAACAAGCAACATCATATACACAACTTGAAATTTCATTACAAACAGAAATGGTCGATTCGGAGCATTAACTATCATTATACAGTTAAGAGATGCTATATACGAGTTCAATATATGATATTGACAACATAATCCCACTGGTGACCATACGGCATTTAGCATGAATAATAATATTGTATACTCCCAATAACATTAGGAATATTTGATTTTAGCCTCATTGTGCCGAGAGGTGCATTCTACAGCCCAGAATGAGGGCAATATGTGATTCTGTCTGTGCTCAATGTGGAGTTGACACATGTCCTTTTTAAAAAATATATACTCTAAATAAATAAGTAAAACATTGCCACCTATAAGAAAAAGAAAAATGATAATACATATTTGCTTAGTTTAAATTAAAAGCATTATAAAACATCAATAATCCTAATATCCTTGTGCTCACTTCGTTCGTTGTTAATAACATGTATTACAATCCATTATAAAAGAGATGTGGCAAAAATATTTCACTTTCACTATTGGAGTTATACATAAAATCTTTCAATTTCTATGTTAAATAATATAATTTTATATCAGCTTTATAGAGACAAAGTAATTAAAAGTTAAAAAGAAAACAAAATCTTCTATTTGCCTTGTAAATATTTCAATATAGAACTGATTTAAACTGTTTGAATATCCATATTAACTAATATAAAGAGAGACACACACACATACAATGAAAAACTATACATGGTCTATATATATATAAAGAGAGAGAGAGAGAGAGAGAGAGAGAGAGCCACAATAGATCCATCTTAACCACGGAATTATCAAGCACTAAAATGGATTAAATCTCTTGACATGTAAATATTTTTCAAGTTTCACATTCTAAAAAGAGGTTTGCATTTCAAGAGATTTGATCCCTCTTGGTGCTTGGTAGATCTGTGATTAAGATGGATCTATACTAGTTTTAGGCAATTTTCTAAAATTCATTGCCCCTCATGTCAGTAAGGGTACATATGAACAATTTGTAGTATTTATCACCACCATTGTATGCCCAAGCTCACAAGTCAAAAGCAATTTAAAAACCAAGTGAGGGCCTATATTAGGTATCCTAGACCTGCATCTGCTGAGTTTTAATCTTGTTGTCTTGGTCAAACCATGGTTGGTCCCTTGAAGTTTCACTTCAAGTTACTCTCAACCTGTAAAGGATTGGAGGGGCTTAGGTGAACTCTCTTGAGAACTCATGGACCATGGTTTTATGGGAGCCTACATTTGTAGGGTTGACGACCAGGTTATGGGCCAGTCCAACCCATATCAAGGTGCACCTATGTCATTCCACATGGTTATGGTCTATACAATGTGTAGGTGGCCTTGGATTTGGTGCAGTATTCCTCAAACATCTTCCAAAGTATGGCAATCTCATTTGACAACTTTTCACGTTTCCCAAGGTAGTTCACAATTCCCAATGCAAAGTGGTCCTATCATCAAAATGTCAACATGCTTTTAGATCATGCAATTTCATGAGAGGATTCCACGCCACATTCTAGTTTTCCAATTAGAGGTGACAGTGGCTAGTTACAACTTGGTCAAAGTTGGTCAACAAGTCAAGCAGGTTTCTAGGTGGTAGAACAGGGACAACATTCAGTAGAATAATGCTTGCATTACGTCAAGAGTGGTCTATTCTATTCAACGAGAAGAACAAAACCCATGTTTCGTGTTCTCCAAATCCTCAAAGGCATTAGAGATCATCCACTTAGACTTGATGATGTGGCAGGACAAATTTCCAAGGGGCATATTTTGTCAAAATTTAACATGTACTATGTCAAAATTGGCCTATAGCACGAAAGGAAAAAAAACATGTCTCAATTTCCCTAACTTCCCAATTGCGTTAGAGATCTAACAAAGGGCATGATGATGTAGTAGACAGTGACAATGTGGCAATGCAAGGCATAATTTGGTCAAAAGAAGAAAGACCTAGATGAAATCAAGACATGTTACAACAAACCCAGGTGGCAGAATTGGAAAATTCATCAAGGTGTTGGGGAACTATAAAAAGGTTGTGAAGTTCAAGTTAGTAAAAAAATAAGTCAATTCAAACTGGTCATTAGACAAGTCAACTAGCCATTAGGGACTTCATGGATCAAGTAGTTGAGTAATGGACCAAAAAAGTCAATGATGGAAGACAAATTATTCTTCCAAATTGTTGAAGAGTGTGGCTTGGGAGGTACTCCCATAAACGTTGTGGTACTAATTTTGTGTGGATTCAACCCACGAAAATGAACCTTTATGGGAAAAGTACCCAAGTGGTGGGATTTGAACACAATGTTGTCAATTAAAGGCCCAAAGATAATGATTGTTTATTATATTTGTTGTAAGAGAGCACCTTTGATGGACTAAAGTTGGCACCTAAGGCAAGTATGGAAAAGTATAAATATAGGAGATCTAAGGAGAGGTCCCACCACATCATAGCAACCCATCTCAAGAAGCTTGACAAGCCAAGGAGAGACGTAGAACCTTGGGAAGAGCCATAGTTGGAGAAGGAGCAATTTAATGGTTTGTTTGAGATGAAAAGGAGTCAAGTCAGTGAAGCCGAATTTTTGTGTTATATGTTGATTTTGGGTAGCATCGGATGTGCTCTAGCTCCAAAATTTTCTAGAGGGGCTAGAATACATAAGATCTCCATGAACCAGAAATCGTTTGAAGAAACTCCACCCGGATTGTGAGTTATTAAAGAAATTAATATTTTTAATGGGGTTCCTAGTCTAAACTTAGAAAAATAAAAATATCAATGGGTATTAATAAAAATATGGGTGAGAAGCTTCTAAGAGACGTGGATCAAGTCTGTTTTAATCTTAGTCGTTGATTAGGGACTTAATCTCGGCCATTGATTCATCAACAGGAAAAGAATAAGAGGAGGTTTGAGGGTTAGTTGGAGACACACCTAATTGATCAATCAGTTCGATTTTTCTGGGGCGAGGTTTGCTGAGAAAGTCGAATAGGTGATTTGAGTTGCAGCAGAGGGGCAGGGATAGTTGGGATGGAGGATCTTCTTCGAAACCCTGAATACTCAGCAGAGAGAGGCGGAGACACACCAGACGAGGCAGCGCAGATCAAAGAGGATTAACGCTGGGCCAGGAGGGCCCACGCAGTGCCAGCGCAAAGGATCAGTGACCTCCTGCAAAAGTCCCAAATCAGCCAACGAGAAACAGGATCAGTCGAGAAGGTTAATGTCAGAGCTCCAGGAGGCAGTGAGGCCAGTGCAGAGTTGACACAGAGTCTCAGAGTGCTCCACGCAGGCCCACGCAGCTACTACGAAAGGGCAGCACAATTGTAGCTGGGGATAGTCAGTTCAGTTGTCGGATCGGAGGGATTTCGCCGAGTGAAGTGAGGTAATCTCACCTACGTTTCTGCCAATATATTTTATCTCTGTAACTAGATTGCGAAGAGGGCATGTAGAGTTGTATTCAAAACTACTACTTAATAATAGAAAACCCTCAGAGTTGCTACATCGGTTTTCCCACATTGGGTTTTTCCGGGGATGTGTTGTCCAAAAATAGCGGTGTCCCTTGTGTGTTTGTCTCGTAGATTTTCAGTTTATGATCTGTATGTCAATGTAGTTTGCAGTAGTGTTTCTCATCACTGTTTATAAATTAAATAACTTGTTGAATGTAATAACAAGTAGGAGATGATAAACCAGTGATTGCAGTAGGATTTCTAATGTGTAGATTTAGAAATTTTCACATGGTACCGAGCATTGCAAATCAACCGAAGACCTCAGCCAAGAGATCCAGTGAATTTGTTGCAGAGAAGCAACTGTCACAAGTGACAGTGTTGTTTCAGAGGCAAAGGAGCAGCAGAAGGAGTGACACAGAACCAGAGAAGTGACGTAGAGGCTCTCACATAGTGCCTTTGTCAGCATTTCGAGCCTGTAGAGGGTGACACAATATCCGAGAGGAGGCCACACAGTGACTACGTCAGCGCTCTGGGCCAGCGCAGAGCCTGAGAGGCTCAAATTAGTTAGTTGTCAAGGTTGGAGGAGCAGTGCAGATTCAATCTGAGGAGCTCATGGGACATTGTTGTTGGTGGTGCAGAACAATGTCTGAGGAGACAAAGAAGAGGTAGAGGGAGTCACTACCTTAGCAGATTTCTTGCCAAAGAAATCTAGATTCGAGTTGCTGAGCATCAGCAAAGGAGGATTGGAGAGCTGCGAGCAGTGATTCGAAATTAGGCGGGAGGATTTCTGTGAAGGAAATCAAGACTCTGAGGGAGTCTATGTTGATTTGGGGTAGCATCGGATGCACTCTAGCCACGAAAATTGGTAGAGAAGTTAAGGCACATGAGATATCCAATATCCAAAAAGAGTTTGGGAAGATTCTAAACAGTTTGATATTTTTAATGGAGTCCTTAAGTCTAAACTTGGGTAAATTAAAATATTAATGTAAATTAATATAAAATTGTGTTAGAATGGTCCAAAAGTCATGGATCAAGCCAGATCTAATCTTAGTCGTTGATTAGGAACTTAATCTCGGCCTTTCATTTGTCAACAAGAAAAGTATAAGAGGAGGCTTGAGGGTCACTTGGAGAACACACCAAGAGATCAAGATTTTGACTTTCTAGTGTTGGGTTTGCTGAGAAAGTTGAGAGAGTGATCAAAGTTGCAGCTAAGGGGCAGTGAATACAGAAGCAGAGAGGCAGAGATAGCACCGAGAGGATCAACGCAGTAGCCAAATAGAGGGACGTAGAAGCAGCCAAGGGTTCACGCAGAGCCAGCCAAGGCTCACGCAGAGCCAGCCAGGAGCTGCAGAGTGCCTCATAGGGCCAGCATGGGTGACGCAGAGGGCCAGAGGACTGACGCATTGCCTCCAGAGGCTAACACAAGCCAAGCCAGAGTGACGTTGGGCTAACATTGGACCAAAGAAAGGCTAACACAGTCCCTAGAGGCTGACGCTGGGGTTTCGTGGGGCAGGTTGGAGTTGCCGAAGTGTTTATCCTGGGTTTCATCTGGAATATCTGCTTCCGAGTAGAGAGGTACTACTACCAAGATTTTTCTTTGTTGGGTGAGTCGGAATTGGCACCCAGATTGTATTCTGAAACTGCTTAATAAATCAAACCCTCACATAGTTGCACCGATTTTCCCGCATTGGGTTTTTCCGGGGACATTAGTCCAAAAACAACGGTGTCACTTGTGTGCTTGTTTGTGTTTCCTTCAGTTGATGATTTGTAATGTGTTGAGCATGCACTTGTATTTATTTCCAGTATTTACATGGTAAATAACTTGTTAATTAACAGAACAAGTAGGTAGGAATAAATTAGAAAGTACATGAAGGGTTTCTAACGGGCTAGACTTAGAAATTCCAACATGGTATCGGAAGGTGGTTGCAGATCAGAGGAGAAATGAGGGCATCAGCCAAGCAGAACAGCAACAGCAGAAAACAGTTGTCCCAAGTGACAGAAGTTGTTCCTAGCAGAGTAGCAGCAAGGAAGGGGTGACGCAGTGCTTGTGTCATCAAGATTGAGCCAGGAAGAAGCAGCGCAGAGGCTGAGGGAGGCAAAGGCAGGCTCACGTAGAGCCACGCAAGACCAGGAGGGCTGACACAATTGGCTAAGGAGGTTGATTTGCCGGTACGGGGATTGCGCAGAGCCTAGGAGCTCTAACCTTCAGTTTGTTGGGGTTTAGGAGGCTATGGGCAAGTTGCAGAGTGGAGCTGGTGGTGTACTGTAGTCAGAACAACACCTAACAGGGCAAGACCAAGGAGGAGGGAGTTGCTACCGAGGATTTCTAGCCAAGAAATCCAGATTAGTTGTGCAGCGGCACTAAGAATCGAAGTGGAGGCATCTCGACATTGGCAGAAAGGTTTCCAGGAGGGAAATCGAAGCTCAGAGGGAGTCATACCGAGAACTTCCAGGAGGGAAGTAGGGGAGCAACGAGATGGCAGTGAATGGGGTAAGAGACCAAGACAGACTGGACGGAGCCTCAAACTTCGTAGTCTAGAAGGCCAGAAACCTATTCGTTCTAGACAGGAATCATGTCAAGCACTTCGCCTTGAGGACGATAGTTATCCCAGTTCCAGTTGATAACGACAAGTACGAGGAGGCAATGGCGAGGGCCAAGAGCATCATCGGTCAAGGACCATGTAGTACCACATATTGTCGAAAAGGAAACATCAAATGAGATGTGGGAGACCCTAAAGAATTTGTACCAAGATACTTTTGTGCATAGAAGGATGTTACTGGAAAATCAGTTGCGATCATACCACATGCAGAAGGGAGAACAAATCGACCCCTTCCTCAGTCGATTGAAGGAGATCCGAGACCAACTAACTTCCATAGGAGCCACGCCGAATCAAGAATTGATGGTGAGAACAGCCCTAAACATAGTCTCAGAAGACTGGGAGGTGTTTGTCCAGAGCATACTGGGCAGGTCGACCCTTCCAGATTGGGAGGAAATGTGGGCTGAGCAAGGCGAGAAACAGCGGCAAGGGGATTAGAATCAAGAAGGAGGAGGAGGTGGATGTTGCCCTAACATCTGAGGGAAAACGGGAGAAACACAAGGACCTCTCCAAGGTCAAATGCCTCCATTATGGGGAGCTGGGTCAATATGCGACCCAGTGTCCAAGGAAGAAGAGCAAGGGAGAGGCCTCCGAGACCAAGGTTGCACCAGCAAGAGCAGAGAAGGAAGTAGAGACAGACGATGACTATGCCATGAGTGCACACATGCCACTTGAGCAGAAGTGGGGAGACATCGGGCTGTAGTCAGACGGACCACAGGCGATGAGGGGTAGGATCGTACCCAACCTCTCGGATTATACCTGGCTACCGAAGCTCCGAAGAGGAGTAGCAATGTTGGCGGATGTCAGTAGAGACAGATGCGGATGGAGCGAGAGAGGGAGCTACAATGCAAGATTCCCAGGACAGCGTGATGTAGCAGTGCGAGAAGCACAGGAGTGTTGCACCAGTGCAGGATGGCACAGAGAGGTGTGCAACGGTGCGAGATGCACAGAGTTGTTGCAGCAGCGCTGAGGTCAAAGACGGAGCACTTGTCAATGACAGAGGAAGCTTCAGCATCAAGAGTGTTTCTAGCCTGACAGAGATGTTAGAGTTGGGAGATCAGTTACTTACTTCTCAGTAACGAGGTTGCAGTGCAGCAATTAGCAGTGGTAGTGCTATGGGCAGCACGATGCAGCGTGATGAGAGGGGTTGCAGTGCAAATGCAGATGCAGCGGTGGCAGTTGCAGGGCCATGGGCAATAGCGCGGATGTAGAGGGAGTTGCAATACAGAGGCAACAGTAGCAGTGGCAGGGCCATGGGTAGCAGTACAGGATGTAGCATTGCAGAGGATGTTGGGCAGCAGGCCTAGCATTAGCACAGGGATCGATGCCGGACAATCAGAGTGATGCTCAGTGAGGAGTGTTACTAGAGCAGAGTACTCGCTAAGAGGGAGTGTTGATTTGGGGTAGCATCGGATGTGCTCTAGCCACAAAAATTGGTGGAGAGGCTAAGGCACATGAGATACCCAATACCCAGAAAGGGTTTGGGTAGATTCTAAAAAGTTTGGGAGATATTAAAATAACTAATATTTTTAATGGAGTCACTATGTCTAAACTTAGGGAAATTAGAATATTAATGTAAATTAATATAAAAAAGTGTTAGAATGGTCCAAAAGTCATGGATCAAGCCAGATCTAATCTTAGCCATTGATTAGGGACTTAATCTCGACCTTTGATTTGTCAACAAGAAAAGTATAAGAGGAGGCTTGAGGGTCACTTGGAGAACACGCCAAGAGATCAAGATTTTGACTTTCTGGGGATCGGTTTGTTGAGAAAATTGAGAGAGTGATCAGAGTTGCAGCAGAGGGGCGGTGAATACAGAAGCAGAGAGGCAGAGATATCACCGGGAGGATCAGCGCAGTAGCCGGAGTGAGGAACGCAGAAGCAGCCAAGGGTTCACACAAAGTCAGCCAGGGCTCACGCAGAGCTAGCCAGGAGCTGCGCAGTGCCTCAGAGGGCCAACCTGGGTGATGCAGAGGGATAGAGGACTGATGCAATGCCTCCAGAGACTAACGCAGGCCAAGCCAGAGTGACGTTGGGCTAACATTGGGCCTGAGAGAGGCTAACACTGGGGTTTCGTGGGGCAGATTAGAGCTGTCGAAGTGTTTATCTAGAGTTTCAACCAAAATATCTGCTTCTGAGTAGAGAAGTACTACTGCCAAGATTTTTCTCTATTGGATGAGCCGGATTTGGCACCGAGATTGTATTTTGAAACTGCTTAATAAATCAAACCCTCAGATAGCTACACCAGTTTTCCCGCATTGGGTTTTTCCAGGGACATTAGTCCAAAAACAATGGTGTCACTTGTGTGCTTGTTTTTGTTTCTTTCAGTTGATGATCTGTAATGTGTTGAGCATGCACTTGTATTTATTTCCAGTATTTACATGGTAAATAACTTGTTAATTAACAGAACAAGTAGGTAGGAATAAATCAAAAGGTACATGAAGGGTTTCTAACGGGTTAGACTTAGAAAGTCGAATAGTGTAGAGGAGCTTGTTCCTTAGAGGATTTCTAGTGCCAATGAAATCCAAATCCAAGTCTTGCTAGAGTAGTAGTGGGATAGGGAGAAGAGAACCAGTCCTACATTTGGTTGAGCAGAGATGACAGTCAATGGACTGAGGGATTAGGACAGGTTGGATGGAGCATCCAACTTTGTCATCTAGAAGGCCAGGATCCAGGCAGTCTTGGCCAAGAATCACATCAAGGATTATGCCTTCAAAGTGGTGGTTGTACTGGTCGATGTTGATCCTCTCAAGAAATACGAGGAGGCTCAAGCGAAGGCTAAATGCATGATTCTAGACGGGGTCAAAGATCATGTGGTCCCACACATTGCTGAGAAGGAAACAACAAGGGAGATGTGGGAGACGTTGACTGCCTTGTATCAAGGGACTTCCGTTCAACGGAAGATGTTATTGGAGAATCAACTGAGATGGTACCTAATGCAGAAGGGAGAAGAGAGCGATCCCTTCCTCCTCAGGTTGCAAGGGATTCAAGACCAGCTGACTTCCATGGCGTCTACACCAGATCCTGAGTTCATCGTCAGGACTGCCCTGAATGCAGTCACCGAATATTGGGAGACATTTGTCCAGAGTATCTTGGGCAGAGCTTCGCTCCGCAGTTGGGAGGAAATGTGGGCAGCTCTTCGACAAGAAGAGATCAGGAGGCTGACCAAGGCAAGAAGTAGCGGCAAAGGAGCCTGGGTCAAGAAGGAGGAGGAGGAGGATGCAACTCTCGCATCATCGGGATAGCATGGGCAACAGAAAAGGGAGAAAAAGGAGATATCCAAGGTCAGATGCTTCAGATGTGGTGAACTAGGACATTTCACCACTCAGTGCCCCAGGAAGAAGGGCAAAGAAGAGGCTTCTGACTCTAAGGTTGCTCCAGCGAAAGCTGACAAGGAGGATGATGATGAGGATTGTGCCATGAGTGCTCATGCACCTCTGGAGAAGAAGTGGGGCGACATAGAGTTGTAGTCGACAGAACTACACAAAAGGGGCAGGATCCTTGAGCAGCCCAAACTCTTGGATCACATACAGCTATGGGAGCCTTTAACGACAGTAGCAAAATGACAAGTGTCAGTTGGTGCGAGGTGTGATGGAGCAACAATGGCAAAGCTAGAGTGCCAAAGTCTGAAGCAGCGCAGTGGCCGTTGTAGCAGTGTGAGAGGCACAAAGTAGATTGCAGTAGCGTAGTAGCAACAGCACAAATTTGCAGCAGAGCTGGCTTTAGCATCACGAGGCATCCATACTGACAAGCATGTCAGTTTTTCGATGAAGTTTCAGTTACTTACTTCTCAATAACTAAGCTGCAGTGCAGCAGTTAGCAATGGCAATGCTATGGGCAACGTGATGCAGCATTTTGAGAGGGAGTTGTAGTACAGATACAACAGTGACAGTGGCAGTGTCATGGGCAACAGTACAGGATGCAGCCATGCCATGGATGAAGGGCAACAGGCCAAGCATCTGCAACACAGAGGACCAAGGTAGGGAGTAGCAGTAAAGGAGTCAGAGCCAAGAAGGAGTTGGAGGAGGATGCAGCTCTCGAATCATCAGGACCAATGATGATAATATCGGCGATATATCGCTAAATATCGGAAATATCGTGATATTTTCGACAAGCCGAAATATCACCAAGAAAATATCGTGATATTTTGGCTCCAAAAAGTATTGTGATATTTCCGATATCTTGGCAAAATATCACACGACAATATAAAATATCGTCGAGCTGGCTGGGTTGTGGCTAGAAAAGGGAAATTTGCCATTTTTTCCTCATTTCGGTCTCTGAGTGTTGGAGAAGGAAGGGGAAGAGCTTTGTGGTGGTTGTCAAGGAGGGATTGAGGATTAAACAACCATTATCACCACCAACTAAGAATTTTTTGTGGATCCAAGATTGAAAAACAGCAAGACAAACTTCATTTCTTCCATTAACAGGTATGTTCTTAAAAACCCCTATGTTAATGATTTTTCATAGATTTAGGGTTATGCTTGCTTGCCTCTTTGCCTACCAAAATTTTGTTTCTTTTTTTTTTTCCATTTGTTATCATTTTCATGCCCATGAGCCAATTCAAGGGTTTTCTCCATATTTGGACAGCAAGCTTTATTTTTTTTTCAACTTTCTTATGCACCCTCTTATTGCCATTTTTCATTCACATTGCAAATAATGTAGTAATTTTTTTTAAATGAGGTGGTTATTACTTATTATTTTTTGTGTTGAGGGGTTTAATGCCAATTTTTTGTTATATTTGTGCCCTAGGTTTGAATTAGTTCACTACAAATATGTCGAAAGCCTTGGACCCATTTTGGGAGCATGGGAAGCCTGTTGGTGGGGCAAATCGGGCATATCTATCATGCAAATTGTGTGGGACCAAGATGTCAGGAGGGGTTACGCAACTGAAATACCATCTGGCTAGACTCCTTGCACATGATGTAATGCCTTGTATCGTTTCTAGTGTGGAGGTTATACAAAAAGCTCTTGAAGCAATTGTTGAACAGGACAAAAGGATAGTTGTTAGGGAGAGGGCACTGGTCTCAGATAGATAGCTACTAGTTTTATTTGTTTTGCTATACATAAGTTTATAACTCATGATGATGAGATACTTCTATATATGTGATGTTATTTTGTATTGGTTCTCCACATTTGAGTCCTTGATTGGACAATTATTAGGGATTAGCAGGATTTGGTATTGCCTTTGATGTATCATTTTTATTTTACATCCACTACATCATATATATCAGTGCTTTCTTCATATGTGCCAATGTGTTTATTTCATGTTGTTATTGCTTTATCTTTAAAAATCTAAAAAAATATGAATATGTTATGCATTTTTTATGCTTGTCGATATTTGTCGATATTTTCACTGATATTGCCGATAAGATGTTTTCTGGACCCTCACCGATATTTTGTCGATACCGATATTATCAACATTGATCAGGACAGCCAGGGCAGCAGAAGAGGAAAAAGAAAGACATAACTAAAGACAGATGCTTCAAATGTGGGGAACTGGGACATTTCGCTACTCATTGCCCTCGGAAGAAGGGCAAGGAAGAGGAATCTGGCTCGAAGGCTGCTCCAGCGAAAGCTAACAGGGAGGATGATGACGAGGATTATGCCATGACTACTCATGCACCTCTGGAGAAGAGGTGGGGTGACATAGAGTTGTAGTTAGGAGGACTACACAGTGGGACAAGATCCTTGAGGTGCCCAAACTCTTGGATCACATAGGCTACGGGAGCCCTTAATGACAGTAGCAGAATGACGAGAGTCAGTTGGTGCAAAGGATGATCGAGCAACAGTAGCAAAGCTAGAGTGCCAGAGTTTGAAACAGCGCAGTGGAATTGCAGCAGGGTGAGAGGCACAAAGTAGATTGCAACAGCATAGTAGAAGTAGAGGGTCAGCAAAAATTAGCAGCAGACGTGGCTTCAGCATCACGAGGCATCTAGACTAACCAGAGTGTCAGCTTTTGGGTGACTTTTCAGTTACTTACTTCTCAGCAACTCAGTTGTAGTGTAGCAGTTAGCAGTGGCAGTGTTATTGGCAGCATGATGCAGCATTTTGAGAGGGAGTTGTAGTACAAATGCAGCAATGGCAGTGGTAATGTCATGGGCAGTAGTACAAGACGCAGCAGTCCAGTGGATGAAGGGCAACAAGCCAAGCATCAACAGCACAGAGGACTGATGCAGTGGATCAGTGTGATGCTTCTATTAGGAATTATTACTAGAGCACATTCCTCGCTAAGAGGGAGTGTTGATTTTGGGTAGCATCGGATGTGCTCTAGCTCCGAAATTTTGTGGATGGGCTAGAATACATAAGATCTCCAAGACCCAAAAATCATTTGGAGAAATTCCACCGGGATTGTGAGTTATTAAAATAATTAATATTTTTAATGGCGTTCTAAATCTAAAACTTAGGAAAATAAAAATATTAATGGGTATTAATAAAAATATGGGTGAAAAGCTTCTAAGAGATGTGGATCAAGTCTGTTTTAATCTTACCATTGATTAAGGACTTAATCTCGGTCATTGATTCATCAACAGGAAAGGTATAAGAGGAGGCTTGAGGGTCAATTGAAGACACCTAATTGATCAGTCAGTTCGGTTTTTCTAGGGCGAGGTTTGCTGAGAAAGTCGAACATGTGATCTAAGTTGCAGCAGAGGGGCAGGGATAGTTGGGGTGGAGGATCTTCTTCGGAACCCCGAATACTCAGTAGAAAGAGGCAGAGACACACCAGAGGAGGTAGCGCAAACCAAGGAGGATTGACGCTGGGCCAGGAGAGCCCACACAATGCTTGATGCCGTGCCACCACAGAGGATCAATGACCTCCAGCAGAAGTCTGAAATCAACCAGGGAGCAGCAGGATCAGCTGAGAAGGTTGATGTTAGAGCTCCAAGAGGTAGTGAGGCTAGCACAGAGCTGACGCAAGAGTCTCAGAGTGCTCCACGCAGGCCCATGCAGATACTGCGAAGGGGCAGCGTAGTTGTAGCCAGGAATAGTCAGTTTAGTTGCTAGATCGGAGGGATTTTGCCGGGTGAAGTGAGGTAATCTCACCTAGGCTTCTGCCAATATATTTTATCTCTGTAACTGGATTGCCGAGAGGGCATCCAGAGTTGTATTCAGAACTACTCTTTAAAAATAGAAAACCCTCAGAGCTAGTGCACCGGTTTTCCTGCATTGGGTTTTTCCAGGGAGGTGTTGTCCAAAAATAATGGTGTCCCTTGTGTGTTTGTCTCATATATTTTCAGTTTATGATATGTATGTCAGTGTAATCTACACAATGTTGCACGAAGCGGGGATGAAGCGGTGACATTTTTTGGAAGCGGGGATGCGGAAGCGTCATTTTCCAAAAATCTAGGAAGCGAAGCGTCTGCTATATATATATATATATATATATATTTATATATTTATATTTTTTTGCATTTATACTCTAAACAAACTCCAAAACAGCGGAAGGCCTAACAGGCGGAAGCGTTTGAAAGCTCAAGAAGCGTCCAGGAAGCGTCCAAAATAGGTAGAAGCGTCTGGAAGCATCCAAAATAGGTGGAAGCACGCTTCCGAATTTTGGAAGTGCGCTTCCGGGGACGCTTCCTGGACACATCCGCACGGGACGCGCTTCGAGCCTTAGAACCGTCAGGGGGGGACGCTTCCTGCAACTATGAGTCTACAGTAGTGTTTTTCATCACTGTTTATAAATTAAATAACTTGTTGAATGTAATAACAAGTAGGAGATGATAAACCAGTGATTGTAATAAGATTTCTAATGTGTAGATTCAGAAATTTTCACTATGGAAAAGTATAAATATAGGAGATCTAAGGAGAGGTTCCACCACATCATAGCAACCCATCTCAAGAAGCTTTACAAGCTAAGGAGAGATGCGGAACCTTGGGAAGAGCCATAGCTGGAGAAGGAGCAATTTAATGGTTTGTTTGAGATGAAAAGAAGCCAAGTCAGCCAAGACGAATTTTTGTGTTATATTTGTGCCCCAAAAGGGCTCTATCAAAGGCCGAATTGAGGAACAACAAGCCACTGAATCTCTAGTTGAAGGAGGGTTTTTGTTCTGTCCATGAGGAGGAGGGTTGAAACCTGGAAAGAGGCCCAATAAGCCTTAGTTTATGTGAAACTTCTAAACTGAAATTCTGCTACTGCAGCAACTGATTTATTTCACCTACTTATTATTCACAATAAGTTATTTACGAAATCCCTTCAGTAAATATTAAAATAAATTCTACTACAGTTATCACACAAATATCCAGAGAAAAAATACATGCACAAGAACCAATCACATCAACCCATTTAGTTTTGGACAATTGTCCCCGGAAAAACCCAATGTGGGAAAACCAGTGCAGCAGATGAGGGCTTTATTAACCTTCAGCTGCAATTGCTTTTACAAGGAATGATTTTACAGAGAAACTGAAAGAAAACACCTAAGTCTATCCCTTTGAGACATTTTGACACTTTGGAGACCCTGCTCCCACTTGTGCGTCACTCTGTGTGGCCCAGCGTGGCTCTGAGTGGCTTTCTGTCAGCCTGTGTAGGCTATGTGTCTCTCCTCTGGATTGCGTCTCTCTCTACGTTGTCTCCCATTGTCCCTGCGACACCTCCTCCTCTGTCACTGCCTACTGCTGATACCGTCCTCTTCCTCCACCCTGCATCTCTCCCTCCGAAATCGATCTCCTCTACTTGAGAATCGACTTTCCTTGAGATACTGAATCTCTGTTGGTGTGTCTCCAAATGATCCTCAAGTCTTCTCTTATACTATTTTTGTTGACAAATCAACAATGGAGATTAAGTCCCTAATCAACGACTAAGATTAAAATAGACTTGATCCTTGTCTCTTAGCCTATCTTTATTATTACCCATTAATATTTTTATTTTCCTAAGTTTAGACTTGGGAACACATTAAAAATATTAATTATTTTAATAACTCCTCATCCAGGTGGAATTTCTCAAAACGATTTCTGGGTCTTGGAGATCTCATGTGCCTTAGCCTCTCCTCCAAATTTCAATGCTAGAGCACATCCAATGCTACTAAAAATCAACACTCCCTCTTAGCGAGGAATGTGCTCTAGCAATGTTTCACTATAGAAACATCACATTGATCATCTGCATCGGTACCTGTGTTGATGCTTGGCCTGCTGCCTCACATCCCCTGCACTGTTGCTTCCTGTATTGTTGCCCATGACACTGCCACTGCCACTGCCACTGCCGCACCTGTACTGCAGCTCCCTCTCTACATACTGCCCATAGCACTGCCACTGCTAACTGCTACACTACAACTCCTGACACTTATCCATTTCTTCTACTGAAATGGCTTCTTTACCATCCCCATCTTCTCCCTGAAATAAACAAACTTTGTTCTTCCTAGAGCCTTGGTGAGGATGTCTACCATGTGTTCTCCTGTAGGAGTGTATCTCAATTGTACTGCCCCTCGTTGGACACAAGCTTTGACAAAGTGACACCTAATATCAATGTGCTTTGACTGATCATGAAATACTGGATTCTCAAAGAGCTTGATGCAACTCTAATTATCACACATGATCCTGGTCACCTCCATCCTTCTCCTGAATAGATTCACAAGCAATTTCCTAAGCCATATGGCTTCGCACAAAGCTGTGCTAGCTACCATATATTCTGCTTCAGCTGAGCTTAGAGCCATGGATTTTTCTTTCCTACTGCACCAGGAGGTCATTCCTGATCCAATGTTGAAACAATACCCAGTTGTACTTTTCCGATCTACTGAACTTGCAGCCCAATCTGCGTCAGTGAACCCACTCAACCTGATGCCATTACCTCTGGTGTACAATAGCCCATGCTCAATTGTTCCTTGTATATACCTGAGAACATGTTTGGCTGCTGCCCAGTGCGCCCTCTTAGGTTCCACCATGAACTGACTGAGGATGTTGACAACGTAACAAATGTCTGGCCTAGTATTGACCAAATACATCAGGGACCCTATAAGTTATCTGTACAAGGTGGGATCAATGTCTTTATCTTCTGATGCATCAACCTTCTTCCAGTTAGTGGTCATTGGAGTAGCCATAGGTCTACATTCTTGCATCTTGAATCTCTTCAAGATTTTTGTCACATATCTCCCATGTCCAAGGAAGATCTCACCATTTTGTTGCCAAACTTCCAACCCCAAGAAATAATGCATCTGTCCCAAATCCTTCATGTTGAATTCTATGGCTAGGTTCTTCTTGCAGTCTTTGATAAGCCTGAATGATCCTGTCAGGAAGAGATCATCCACATATAACATTAGGATTAGAAGCTCATTCTCTACAACTAGATAGTAGAGATTAGGGTCTATGTCACTCTTGACGAACCCCATCTTCTACAAGTAGCCATCAATTCGACCGTACCATACCCTAAGTGCCTGTTTAAGCCCATACAAGGCTTTCTTTAATCTGCATACATGAAATTTCTTCTCATGTGTCTCAAAACCTTCTAGCTGTTCAATGTATACTTCCTCTTTTATTACCCCATTCAAGAATGTCATCTTGACATCCATCTGATGAATCTCCCACCCCATCTGTGCTGCAAGAGATATCACAGTTCTCATAGAAGTATACTTGGCTACTGGGCGAAGGTTTCTTCGTAGTCTATACCTTCCTTCTGAACATACCCCTTAGCCACAAAGCTGGCTTTATATTTCTCCACACTGTCGTCTGCAGCATATTTGACCTTGTAGATCCATCTCGAACCTACCACTGATCTATCCTGAGGCCAAGGTACCACTTTCCAGACATCATTGACTATTATAGAGTTGTATTCCTCCACCATAGCATCCACCCATACTTGATGTTGATCAGCCTCTTGAAAACTAGAAGGTTCCCCAACCTGAGCTACTAATGCCTGGTATCTGTCTCGTTGTCTTCACTCTCTTTTACTATGCCTGGGTGCGTTGAAATTTCTAAGTTTGACACGTTAGAAATCCCTACTACATTATTTGGTTTAATTTCTCCTACTTGTTCATTCCATTAACAAGTTATTTATAAATATAAATACTGAAATAAACACAAATGCAGCATTAACTCATATACATATCAGCAATTAAAATACTTAGACAAACACACAAGGGACACTGTTATTTTTAAACAATCGTCCCCGAGAAAACCCAACATTGGAAAACCAGTCCAGTTCTGAGGGTTTTATTATTATGCAGATTCTTGAGTACAACTAGGGTAGCCAAAAATGGCTCACCCAACAGAGATTGTTACAAGGCAATAATGCCTCTTCTTAGAGACAGATATTCAGCCTCTCATCTCTACTCTACCCCACAAAAATCCTTTTGGCACTTCCTCTTGGCCCTGCATCAGCCTTGCTAGCTTCAACTTAGCTCTTGAAGCCTCTGCATCAGCCTCTTGGGTCTTTGTGTCAACTCTCTGGCCCTCAGCGTCACCCACATAGGCCCCTCAGCCTCTGCACAGTCCCCAGTTGCCTCTACGTAGCTCTAGCTGCCTCTGCGTCAGCCTCTTTGGTCACTGCACTGACCCTCTGGCACTATCCCTGCCTCTCTGTTATGTACTCACTGCCCCTCGCTGCAACTTACCACTAGCTTGAATTTTCTCAACAAGCCCCGCTCTAGAAAATCGAACTAACTGATCAACTTGGTGTATCTCCAACTGACCCTCAAGCCTCCTCTTATACTTTTCCTGTTGAGTCTTCAACGGCCAAGGTTAAGTCTCTAATCAACCGTTAAGATTAGATTTGGCTTGATCCATGTCATTTAGAACATTCTCACCCAGTTTTATATTAATACCCATTAATATTTTAATTTTCCTAAATTTAGACTTAGGAACCCCATTAAAAATATTAATTATTTCAATATCTCTCCAACTGGGTGGAATTTCACCAAACCATTTCTGGGTCTTGGAGATGTTATGTGCCTTAGCCTCTCCACCAATTTTCATGGCTAAAGCACATCTGATGCTACCACAAATCAACACTCCCTCGTAGCGAGGAATGTGCTCTAATAATGATCCACCACTGAAACATCACACTGATCCTTCCGCACCGGTACCTGTGCTAATGCTTGGCCTGATGCCTCACACCATCTGCACTGCTGCTTCCTATACTGTTGCCCATGACACTGCCACTGCCACTGCTACATCTGTACCACAGCTCCCTCTCAATGTGTTGCCCATGCTGCCCCTAGCACTGCCACTGCTAACTGTTGCACTACAACTCTAAGAAGTAAGTAACTGATCTACCCAAATACTAACATCCCGATCAATTTGAAAGCCTCAAGAAACTGAAGCTGCCTCTGTTGCTATCCTGTGCTCCCTCTACTGCCACTGCGCTGCTACATACACCTTTGTACCTCCTGCACTACTACAACCTCCACTACGCTACCTCAAATTTTTGCACCCAAGCACTGCCTTGTGTTGTGTTGTACAACAACCCCCCATTTCATAAAATTTTTATACAAAATCATAATATGAAATGGGTCCCTTTTAAAATAAACTTAGATGTGTGAATAAATTGATATTAACCATCATAAGAAAAACCCTTATCAAAAGGATTAATGTAAATGAAGTATTTTAAAAACCTTTTGAGTAGAAATAAAGTGGGTCTTTTAAAAAAAATCATAAAATTCTTTGTTATTGTGATAAAACGATTGCATATTGCGATAACAAGTGAAACATATATAAAGACACATTCACTCACTCCAATCCGAAAAGGTAATCACTATCAGATATCGGGAAAGGCAAATCACAAAGCACAATGAAATAGCCACCTTGATTTCTCCGATGCGATAAAGCTATCGCCATCGGCAATCGGCGATAATAGTCAACACATGATTGAAAGGCATACTCGAATCCTCCGATGCGATAAAGTGTATCGCAATCGGCGATCGCCGAAATCACAGTGACATGGTAATTAGACCCGAATCCAAATCCCCGATTGCGATGCATTAAATGAGGCGCATATTTCGAAAACATATTTAAAAGGTTTGCATGCATTATATCACCTTTCGGTGATCAGAAATATTTTAAACGAATATTAAAGCCTTTCAGTTCACGTTGCCAATCACCGATTTCCGATTTACTTTTGATTTTCCATCAAAGAAATCTAAGCCACGCTTGAATGAATCATTTGGCATATAAACGACGTGATGGACATTTAAAACCTCCTTTACCATGATTGACAGGTTAAACGGCTAATCAATGAAGCAGTTAAGGGAAGATTTTTCCGTAAATTTTATCCACGGCAATTTCACTTTAATCCATTATCACCCGCTGATCGACGTAATTCTTTCATATTCGTCTATAGAAGCATTTCTCTGTATCACGTTTTTCTCATCGCTTGTGCAAAACTCCACTCAAATAAGAAATTTGAGACAAATGGGGAAGAAATCAAAGAAATCTGCGGCCGCGGCTCCTACAGTAGTAGTGCAGACAGCCAAGGATCAAGGGCCAAGCAAAAAAGGGTTAATCTCAGACACTACATGCCTCAACCTTGGAAATACCAGTTGGGAAAGCATTTACAATTTAATTGAAGCAGAGGAGCCTAAGGAGAAATCATAAAGCGCCACAGCTGATTCAACTAACAAATCAGAAGCATCCCTCGGAGATTTAGCCTGTTCATATTTGCACAGAATAGCAACACGAGAAAAGATTCTTCCATACACTGATGTAGTAAGATG
Source organism: Pinus taeda (assembly GCA_000404065.3). NCBI lineage: Eukaryota > Viridiplantae > Streptophyta > Pinopsida > Pinales > Pinaceae > Pinus > Pinus taeda. Next base: position 156,326 of record APFE030466616.1, on the reverse strand, counting down.
GGTGGTAAAAGAAATTCCAGTTTCAAACAGAACATTTTGCACAATTGACGGAAGGATTTTTGGATCATTTCAGCCGGATGATCTAAGGAAAATGTACCACTTGCCCGAACCTGAAAAGAGGTACAACAAAGCCTTCCTTGAGAAATTTGCAAATGAAAATGAGACAGAATCGGCCCCGATTAAGCAGTGGAAACATAACCCCGAGAAGCACAAACACGAATCATCAGGTAAGTACTCGGTGGACTCATTGGCTTCTCCTTACTGTTATGCCGGGGCTATGATGTGTAGAATGTGGGGGATACATGATTATGCTAAATTCACCATTGAAATGGGCCCTTTAATGGAAGCAGCAGTCAATAGTTATGTGATGGATTGGGCAAAGATTTTGTCCGACAAATTGGCCACAGTAATTCTTGAATTTAGATCAAACTCACGCAAAACTACCAGGACCATTCCCCCTTTTTATTATAGTGCTTATATTATGGATACCCTCTGTTTTAACTCTGAATATCCAGTACTTGGATGGAGATGGACTCCTCAGGACCCCAAGCCAATCCATATTTATCATCAAATGTTATGGAAAGCCCACTACAAAGATCATTTGTACAGAATTTGCAATGGTTTTATGTTGCCTGTTTATTATGCTATTTTTGATAAACCTGACCCTAGGATTTTCGAGGAAGCAGGGATAGACTTGACTGCAGTTGCTAATTGGTTCGGAGAAGACAAGTTCACTTATCTAAGGCTTTTTGGTAGCCTTACAAGACCCGATGTCTTTCCTCTGTATGTGCCCGATAAGTTGTTAGCTTGGAAATTGGCCTACCAAATAACAACAGAAGGGACATCCAAAACTCTTAGAAACTCTAAGAAACAGGTATGGCCTACATTTCCTTTGAGATGCGGTGTTTACACTCTCCATGATTATAAACACGCAGAAAAAGAGGCAGAAAAAATACAAATGCTCAATCTTGCAACCATCCCCAACAAGCAATATGATCCTAGAAAAGTTGCCTATAATGTTCTTGAACAAGCCAAACTTACAAGGTTCGATCATGAAAATGAACAATTTGATGACTTGTTTTCCTCAGCAGAATCATTATTTCAAGTAAAAACATTGGCTAGGATCAGGTATAAAGATGAAGGGCTGGAAGTGTTCAATAGGCTCAAAGAATAGAGATTGCAAACTCTGCCTCTGGACTTATTAGCTACCACCCCAGCAATCCAGTCAAGCGAGCCTGAACAGCAAACTGGTAACAAACCTCCTGCTGTGGAAAAATTCCTGAGAAAGGAAAAGAGCCAGAACAGGAGAAAGAACAGGAAAAGGGCAGTAAACACATGAATATAGATACTCATATCGATCCTAAACTCCTTAAAGAATGGCAACAGTTCGATTCCATTATAAGCAATCCTGAGAATTCACAGGGTTTTAGTACACCTGAAGTGACAATTGGTCACAAGGCAACAACAAGTACAGTTCCGATTGAAGGAACCAGTGACCTACCCATCAGCAAAGATGTAGAGATAATTCCTAAGGATCCATCGGATGAAATTGCTTTGCAAATAGAAGAAATACCACCATTAGATGCCTTTTACAATCCTAAACATAGGGTTGTAGTAAAAAGACAAAGGAAAAAGAGAAGGCTTGATCAATCTTCCCTTATTCCTGCACAGACAGAGATGGCTTATGTGGTATGGAAAGAAGAATTCAATCCATCTGAAGACCTCACAAAACTTTCTTAGTATGCCCGAGCCTACTCGGCAGCTACTATGGATAAAGCGTCGGAAGTAAGCAATTTACTCAAGGAAAAAGACCAAACAATTGTTTCATTGGAGACACAGGTATCCGAAAGACAACAAAGAATAGAACAATTGGAACAGCAGTTAGCAGCACAGCAGCAAGTAAACAGTCAATTGAACGAGCAATTGCTCAAGGAGAAACAGAGGATAGACCAAAGCGCAGTGCAAAAACAAAGAGAATTATCTACAGCATTGTCCAAGCTCAAAACGATGAATGAACAGATGAATAAAACAAAAGATGAGCAAATCGCTCCATTACACAACAGATAGAGAAGTTCAAGAGTTTTCCTCAACCAGCAGAATTCAGGTCCGAGGCTCTCCAGATCAATAAAGCATTGATTAAACAGCTAAATTTACTATGTCATAATATTTCCCTTGCCGAGCCCCTCTGTGAGATTGCTTCATCAATGATTGACAAATCAGTGGATGCCAGGCAGAATTTGGAACAAGTCGATGAGACTTTAACCAACTTTCTTGCTTGGCAAGAAACCAGTGAAGGGCAAGCTGCAAATTTGCCTATAATTCTAGAATCACACAAGGCGATTCTTTTCCTAGAATGGCAGTTGCAATTGATGAAAGCAGAAAGGGAAACTTCAAGATGCAGATCAGCAACCAGTGATTTAATTGAGTTAATCAATGATACTGTTTATCTATCCAACTTGATTTCACAGTGAACTCCAGGTAAATTGTCGTCAGCCAAAGCATTGGAACAAACATGCAATCAGGAATTGGAAAAGAAGAAGCGATTAATCGGAGGCATCCAAAGTTTAACATGGGACACCTTTTGGTTCTTCCTAGTTAAACCATATAGTCAAAGGGCAGCACTCAAATGTTTAACCGATGCAATTGGTTATATGATTCCCGAAATTCATGATGCTACGTATTCAGCCCAACTGCATTCTCGTCTTGAGTCACCCTCCAGAATTGCAACCAATGCTTGCTATCTGTCAGCTCAAGCCAAAGGACAATCGGCCGATATAGTGAATCATGCTACCGACTGCAAACAGACCTATTTCAAGGAGATCTTCATGATTTGGTTATACCACCTAATAGCATTTTTATTTCATAATTAGTTAGCTTAGATAGTATTTATAGACCCTTTTATGTATTTAAAAATGGCCCTAAATTCTTGTATAAAACTTGGATCGAGAAGTCACACTATTGTGCTTCTGATATATTTTTTTATGAAGACTGGACCTATATTCTGAATTTTAATGAAGAATGTCTTCATGAGATATGCACTATTGCTTTTTGTGGAAGTGTTTCTAAGTTAGAAGAAGGAATTTGAATGCGATTGATATCGGTAGGGATCCGAATTACATATGGTACTATTATCTATCTCTTTGCTCCATTCTTTTATATGAATCAGCATTTATTTAATCTTGCTATCATTGGATATATGTATGCGTTTTAACAGCAGTCCTTATACTTATCACTATTGAATGTTTAAGAAGTGTTATTCTTTCAATCATATTTATGTCAATGATATATGCAGAATAGTGTAATAATGTTTTAATGATTACTTTGTTCAACTATTTCAACAAAGTAATTATCATATGAATGAACGTCTTTGTTTACCAATAGAGTCATCTATATGCCTATTTGTAAATAAAGATCATCAAAAGTTTCACTAAATTGGAAACTTCTCGGGATAGATTAAGTTGTTTATGTTTGCATTATAGAATAAATCATCCATCCATTATCATTAGATACTAGTCAATCAACCACTTATCCATCCTATTTCCCAACCATTGGGAAACTGGTCCCATTATATCCAGTCAGAGCCACCACACCAAACGGAAAAGGAGATGCCTTTAAGGTTTGGGCCAGGTGGTTTTCCCCGATGTTGATGCAGCGATTTTCGAGGCATCAACACCTTGCTGCTCCACTACAATTTGCTCCACCCGACCTTTGTCATCCTGCTACTATCGTTAAGGGCTCTTGTAACTAGATATGATCCAAGACTTTAGGCACCTCAAGGATCCTGCCCCTAGTATGTAGTCCTCCTAACTACAACTCGATGTCTCGCCACTTCTTCTCTAGAGGTGCGTGAGCACTCATGGCATAGTCGTCATCAGTCTCGAATTCTTTCTCCGCCTTAGCTGGAGCTGCCTTGGAGTCAGAAGCCTTTCCCTTGTTTTTCTTCCTTGGACACTGGGATGCATAATGTCCCAGCTCCCCACAATGGAAGCACTTCACCTTGGAGATATCCTTCTTCTTCCTCTTCCCCCGCTATCCCGCAGATGCTAGAGCCACATCCTCCTCCTCCTCTTTCTTGATTCGACCTCCCTTGCCACTACTCCCTGCCTTGGTCAACCGTCTGATCTCTTCTTGGTGAAGAGCTACCCACATCTCCTCCCAACCTGGAAGAGTAGCCCTACCTAAAATACTTTGGACAAATGTCTCCCACTCCTCGAAGACTACATTCAGGGTTCTCGCCATGAATTTTGGATCTATGGAACTAAATTGGTCATGAATCTCCTGCAATCTGACAAGGAACGGATCTATCTACTCTCCCTTCTGCATCTGATACGACCGCAATTGATTTTCCAATAGCATCTTCTACTGCACAGAACAACCTTGATACAAGGTCTTCAAAGTATCCCACATTTTCTTTGTTGTGTTCTTTTCAGCAATATGTGGTACAACATGATCTTTGACCTCGTCAAGGATCATGCACTTCGCCCTCGCCATTGCATCCTCATACTTCTCATTCTCAACTGGGTCGACCAGGATAGCCATGGTTCTCAAGGCAAAGTCCTTGATGCGATGTTGATCCAGGACTGCCAAGATCTTGGCCTTCCAGATGACAAAGTTGGAAGCCCTGTCCAACCTATCCTGATCCCTCAGCCAGTCCACTGCCATTTCCGCTCCTCTTCTGGACTCCCTCTGAGTTTGGACTTCCCTCCTGGAAATCTCCCTTTAAGTTTTGATTTCCCTACTGGAAATCCTCTCACCAAATGTCGAACCACTCCTCTCCAATCCTCCTTGCAATTGCAACTCGGATATAGATTTCCTGGCTAGAAATCCATCAAGGTAGTGACTCCCTCTAACTTGGTTTTGTCCCCTTAGGTACTCTTTTGCACCGACAAAAACAGCACCCCACTAGCTTCTCAATCACAATCTATCCACAACTCCCCAAGCCCTGGCAACTGAAGAAACTGAGCCTTTCAAGCTATGTGCAATCCCAGCAATAGCAGAATTTGCTCCTCCTAGCCATAGTGTCGATCCTTCTTGGCTGTGAAAGATGACCAGGCAATACGTAGGTCTGATTTGCCCCTCTCAGCCTCTGCGCTGGCCCTCCTCCTGACTCGAAATGATGAAGCATGCCCTCTACGTCTTCTTCTCTGCTTCTTCTGCTCTAGAACGGCGTTGTCTCTCGAGACAGCTGCTACTGTTGCAAATTCTCCAAATTACTATTGGTGCCTTCAGTTCTCCTGTGATCTACAATCCTCTGATACCATGTTGAAATTTCTAAGTCTGACATGTTAGAAATCCCAACTGCATTATCTGGTTTAATTTCTCCTACTTGTTCATTCCATTAACAAGTTATTTATAAATATAAATACTAAAATAAACACAAATGCAGCCTTAACTCATATACAGATCAGCAACAAATATACTGAGACAAACACACAAGGGACACTGTTATTTTTGGACAATCGTATCCACAAAAACCCAATGCGGGAAAACCAGTGCAACAATTCTGAGGGTTCTATTATTATGTAGATTCTTGAGTACAACTAGTGTGCCAGAAATGGTTCACCCAACAGAGATTGTTACTTGGCAGTAATGCCCCTTCTCAGAGACAGATATTCAACCTCTCAGCTCTAGTCTGCCCCACGAAAATCCTTCTAGTGCTTCCTCTTGGCCCTGCACCAAACTTGCTAGCTTCAGCTCAGCTCTTGGAGCCTCTGCATCAGCCTCCTGGCTCTTTGCATCAGCTCTCTGGCCCTCTGTGTCACTCACGCAGGTCCCTCAGCCTATGCGTAGTCCCCAACTGCCTCTGCGTAGCTCCTGTTGCCTCTGCGTAGCTCTAATTGCCTCTGCGTCAGCCTCTTCGGTCATTGCGCTGACCCTCTGGCAATATCCCTGCCTCTCCGCTATGTATTCACTGCCCCTCGCTACAACAGACCACTAACTCGAATTTTCTCAGCAAGCCCGAGCTCCAGAAAATCGAACTGACTGATCAACTTGATGTATCTCCAACTGACCCTCAAGCCTCCTCTTATGCTTTTCCTGTTGAGTCTTTAACAATCGAGATTAAGTCTCTAATCAATGGCTAAGATAAGATTTGGCTTGATCCATGTCATTTAGAACATTTTCACCAAGTTTTATATTAATATCCATTAATATTTTAATTTTTCTAAGTTTAGACTTAGGAACCCCATTAAAAATATTAATTATTTTAATATCTCTCCAACCAGATGGAATTTCCCCTAACCATATATGGGTCTTGGAGATCTTATGTGCCTTAGCCTCTCCACCAATTTTCATGGCTAGAGCACATCTGATGTTACCACAAATCAACAAGGTGCACCAATGAAGTTTTCTGCATCTCGTAAAATCTGTCGGAGTTCCCGGCTCATTCTTCCACTGGTAGTAGGCACATCTATCAGCTCGTCCTCTTCCTGAGATTCCTCCTGTTTTTAAGCTTTGTCTTCAGGAGAATTGTTGGCACTATTTTCCGCTTATTGAAGTGGTTTGACCAACGTTTCGCCTTTCTACTGCTCCTCGAAAGGCATTTCTCGGGATTTCCTGAAAGCTCTATCCTCCAAGAACTTTACATCCCCCCGAACTACTACCTTCCTACTCCCTGGAAAATAGACTCTATATGCCTTAGCATTCTCGCTATATCCCACAAGATATCTTTTCTCAATAGTTTGATCTAATTTCTTTCTCTTCTCTTCGAGTATATGGCAATATGCTAAATTCCCAAATATCCTGAAATGACTAACTTTAGGTGTCTTCCCAGTGAAGACCTTCTCCCGAGTGATTTTGCCCAATGCCCAATGAGGAGTCCTGTTCTAGACATAAACTGTCATGCTGCATGCTTCTGCCCACAGGGATTTAGGCATATCCTGATCATACAGCATTACCCTTGTTGCTTCCACAATAGTCCTCCTTTTACTTTTTGCTACTCCATTCTTCTCTGGATTGTAGGGAGTTCTCCACTCTCTTCTGATGCCTTCCTGATCTGAAAATGGGGCACTTAGGTTTCTTGTCTAACTTACAAGAACCTCTCCCACTTCCAAAGTTTTAAATATTCTCGAGTCTTTATAATTAACCAATGCGGAATTAAATATGTGCCTGAACATAAGGTGTATGCTGGTATTTGTTTTAAACTGATTATATGCTTTAAAATCTGTTGTTTTCGCTGATATGTAAATGTGCTTGAACTGATATATAAATACATATAACAGTAAATAATGCAGCAGTTAAAACAAACACATAAGACAGCAATTTAATTAGGAGTTCACCCAAAACTCTTGGGCTACGTCTCCGTGAGCTCTAGTCAACTCAACTAGGCTCTCTGGAATTATTGTATAAGTCCTTTTTACAAGCTCTTGGCTCAACTCCTGTTGTTTTACACAGAAATAGTGGGTTCAGACACCATTTTATCCCCTGGCTCTTGAAGCTCTTGACTTTCTGGCTCTCAGCTCTCGCTCTAGCTCTGGCTCTTGGCTCTGGCTCTAGCTTTTCGGCTCTGGCTCTGGCTCTGGCTCTGGCTCTTCGGCGCTGGCTTCTTTGGCTCTCAGCAATGTACAGCTCTCTGGCTTTTCACTTGAACTCCAAGTGACTCCCTTGGCTGCTCTGCACTTCAGCTTTTGCTTTTTGCGCTACTTGTTTTTGTTCTCTCTGCCTCCTTACCTCTTACTTTTCTTTCTTTGAGGCATTATTTTGGCTTTTCAACTTCCCTGGCCGTTTCTCTACGTATCATCTTCCCTCTGCGGCTCTGTGGCTTTTCTACTTCCCATCAGTTAGATTGGCCACCTAGCTCTATTGCTGTAGAATGCATCATTGCCTGTAGAACGCCTGCTTGCAGCGTACCATGATGATTAGGAGTTATTACAAAGGGATCGTGGTCGTTTCTCTGGCAAAAACCTGAAAATTGGGAAAAGCCCATTACACAGAGTATTTCTGAAAAATACACAATCGCGCGTGATTTCTGGACCTGAAAATCCATTAAATCACCCCTATAACCCTCTCGGGTCCGCCATTAGGCGTAATATCGCATTGCTTAAGCATATGGGCTAAATTCCCAATACATGGGAAATACATTGAAAAATCAAATTCTCGAACTTCCCGTGGTTCCCTTTGTATTTATAAAAATACATTAAAAACAGTGAAAATCCGACGAAAGACCTTATGGCGGACTTCAAACAATTATACAGTGACATTTTCATACCCTTCCGGGTTCGGTCGCATCGCATCGGCGCATATATAATATATTAATAATATTATATATATATATATATATATATTAAATATATATATAATAATATATATATTATATATATTGTTGAGTGTGTGGGTGTGTTGTGTGTGTGTGTGTGGCATGGCTATACGAAGACGATACCGCGATTTTGGCGATCGCAACATCGCTTAGCCCGAGGTCCCGCCTTAAGCCCCATGCCACCGTCGATGTCGATTTGTCGATTTCGGCAATCGCACTATTGCTTGGCTCGGGGGTCCGTCCTTTGCCTTGTGTCGTCGCCAATTGCAATCCACCAATTTCGGTGATCGCGATATTGCATCAACCCGGGTCTCACCTTATGTTATATGCATGTGCCTTCCTCCAACCTGATTTGTCGGGGATCAGCAATCGGGGGTGCTTCCCCTTTTCCACTTAAATCCTATCTTTTGCCCTGGTCCGATGCGATAACCCTTTTGAAGGGTTTTTTTTTGCCATTTTTAAAGGATTTTGCCTCCTTTTCTATGGAACAAAGGGCATCTTTTTTGAGCGATAACTTCTGCATCCTAAGTCCAATTTTTCCCATTCAAGTTGTGTTGGATTCAGAATGAAAAGATCTCTGCAATGAGACTATTTCCGAGAGAAGCCTACGACTTTCATTTTCCTCTGATTTACAAAGGATTTGTCATTTGGCACCTTTTACCTCTTATATGAAGTCTTTTAGACTTAGAGGTTTATCCAGGATCCATTTTTGGATCACTTCCTTAGCACAAAAATTGGTGAATTCCTTGTCAACATACTCTCCACCATTGTCTGAGAGCAACATTTTTATCTTCTTTCCCGTCAGATTCTCCACTAGAGCTTTGAACTCTTTGAATCAACCGAAAACCTCATGCTTGGTTTTCAGAAAGTAGATCCAAGTCTTCCTAGAATGGTCATCGATGAAGGTGACGAAGTATTCGACACCACTAAGAGCTTTTGTGGACATTGATCCGCAAATGTCTAAGTGTATCAATCCTAGCACACTCTTAGCCCTTCTGTTACTTCTGGAAAACGTTGCTTTGGCATACTTGCCCAAAGCGCACCCTCTGCATACATCATCTCGTTCAAAACTTAGTTCTGGAACCCTTGATATTGTTTTCCTGAGAATTCTTAGAGCCCCATGGTGTAAGTGTCCCATCTTCCTGTGCCATAGTTCATTCAAATCATTGTCTCTATTACTGCCTATCAGTGCCATTGGTGATTCTATCTGCAACCTGTACAGCCTGTTACTTCTGATTCCAATCTGGGCCTTCTTTTTCTAACTCGGGTGTTTGACATATACTTTCTCCTTAATGAAGAAAACATCATAACCCTTGTTCTGAAGTTCAGATACGAAAAGTAAGTTCATCCCCAATCCTGGCACATGCAGCACATTGGTTGCTCGATGCTACTCTCTTGCTTCAGTTTGAATCTTCCTACTGGAGTATACTTTGCCTTATTTCCCATGGTGATCTAAAAATTCATTCTTTCTTCCTGATAATCTAAAAAACATTCTCGAATTCCTGTCATATGCCAAGAAGCTCCATTGTCTAGATACCAAACCTCCAAGAAGGCAGAGCTTGCTACACAAGCGACTTCTTCTTCCAATCTAGAAGCTAACATAGAATAATCATAATTTATGTCCCTTGTGCATTCTTTTGGAAATTTGCGTGAATCCCCTTGAGTGGATGCCTCTGCATCATGCTCTTGACCCATAATCGATTTTCCTCCCCTGTTGCCAGATCTCTGCTCTAATACCATGTGAAAATTTCTAAACTGAAATTCTACTACTACAACAACTAATTTATTTTACCTACTTATTATTCACAATAAGTTATTTACAAAATCCCTTCAATAAATATTAAAATAAATTTTACTACAGTTATCACACAATTACCCAGAGAAAAAATACATGCACAAGAACCAATCACATCAACACAGTTATTTTTGGACAATTGTCCCCGGAAAAACCCAATGTGAGAGAACCAGTGTGTAATATCCCGTTTCAGGGATATCCCTCAAACACAAGCAAACTCCAACCAGAGATGGACTGGGAGGGCGTTTACCAAATATGACGCCTCTGGAGAGAGGACGAGATCTAGAGGCTACTTGACCCTTTCCAGACTCTGTCTAAGAGTATAGGAGTAAAACACACAAGTGGTATAGTAGCCGGGAAGCTCAAAGAGATAAAAATAACAGTAGTGCAACATACAATAATGTATACATGAAATATAAGCAGATACTCAAGAAATGCAGAGAGAATTGCTAAGCCATTTTATTATTCTGAGTAATGGACCGAGTACAAGAGGTGATCAGAAAGATGGCACCTCGACTTGCACAAGGCAAGTGAAGAAATACACCCAGAATGGTAAGGAAATGGCCTCTCTCTGAACTACGTCCAAGCTGCCGGAGAACTGCTGTGTTGCTGCTACTACTAGAATCAAGTGAGGATTTGGGGCTGTTCCCCTCCTCAGAAATTGCTGAAACTCTGGGATCAGCCTCTGCTCAATAAACCCAGAAAAGCTCAGAAAGCTTTTCTAAAATCGTTGACCCCCGAAAATCACCCCCTTAGGGATCTACGCTATCCCTCAAGGCTCTGCGCTGCTACTGAAGAGAATCTTCAAAAACTCTGCCCGAGACTCTGCCAAAATCCTCCAATATGCAAGGGTTGATCCCTTACTCAATCTACCAGCTCAAATCCTCCACATAAACCCAATCCGGAGCTCCTACCAAAAGAGACTGCGTCCTCCTCTTTCAAGATTGCGCAGTCATCAAAATGCTCAGTTCCTCCTCAACTCCAAAGATCGATCCACCTGCAAAAGACTGCTGAAACTACCTTGCCCGAGCAGGCACTCGAAGTCCCCCGAGGCTAAGGGTGAGATCTCCGAACGGAGACACTCAATGCACTAAACAGTGCTGCAAACAGGCTAAACAGCTAGCATGCTCTAAGTCGAAGTGACTAGCTCAAATGCAGCATAATCGAATGCCAAAATGAAGAGGCTCCTCTCTCCTTTATAGTGTTGGCCTTTCTCAAAACCCTACGGCCCACCTCATCCAACGTAGCCTCTCTCTTGCCACGTGCTCCTCTCCATCTGCGCAGTCCCTTCAAGTGTCTACGTGGGCCCCCTTCTCTACGTGGTCCTTTGGCCCCCTTGGCTCCCCTTTAAGTTACAACGTTGTGCTACTAGGGAGTGACTTTATTCCAAAAAGTGAGTTATGTCCGCCTTTCCTCACCTTTTTATTTATAAATAACTATAGAAGGCAAAATTGGGCAAAATCAATATTCCAATTAGCCAGGGCTAATTAGGAATATTACACAGTGGAGTAGATGAGGGCTTTATTAATCTTCAATAGCAATTGATTTTACAAAGAATGATTTTCACAGAGAAACTGAAAGAAAACACCTAAGACTTTCCCTTTGAGACCTTTTGACACTTTGGAGACCCTGCTCCCACTTCTACGTCACCCCTGTGTGACTCTACGTGGCCCATTGTGGCTCTGAGTGGCTCTACGTCAGCCTGTGTAGGCTTTGGGTCTCTCCTTTGGACTACGTCTCTCTCTGGGCTATCTCCCATTGTCCCTGCGTCACCTCCTCCTCTCTCACTACCTACTGTTGATGCCCTCCTCTTCCTCCACCCTGCAACCCTCCCTCTGAAATCGATCTCGTCTACTTGAGAATCAACTTTCCTTGGGATATTGAGTATCGATCAGTGTGTCTCCAAATGATCCTCAAGTCTTCTCTTATACTTTTCCTGTTGACGAATCAATGGCCAAGATTAAGTCCCTAATCAATGGCTAAGATTAAAACAAACTTGATCCTCATCTCTTAGAAGCTTCTCACCCTTATCTTTATTAATACCCATTAATATTTTTATTTTCCTAAGTTTAGACTTAAGAACCCATTTAAAATATTATTTATTTTATTAACTCTTCATCTAGGTGGAATTTCTCAAAATAATTTTTGGGTCTTGGAAATCTCATGTGTCTTAGCCTCTCCACCAAATTTCAAAGCTAGAGCACATCCGATGCTACCAAAAATCAATAGTTTAGTTTGGTGTGGACGGTCGCAAGGCCTCAGATGTGCAGAGATTTCTATGGTAAGGTCACGCCCTAGGAGAGGTTGAATTAGCCTCAGACTTGGAACAATGACAGTGGATATCTTCAAGCAAAGAGATAAGGTCAAAGGACAATGTGGAGGCCTTGTTTGGAGGTGTAGACTAGTCGTTGAGGTGGATTATTGAAGTCTGTTCACAAAGGAGGGTTGAACAATAAGGGGAAGGAGTTGATTGCACTGTGAACTAAAGGGGCATATTCACTGTGAGAAGCTAAGTGTTTTGGGGCTGAATATGCTAAGTATTTGAAGGAGCAAATACTCTATGAGCAGTTGGTGGATAGAGGAGTATAAGAAGGTATTTCTCTGTGGTCATTGGAGGCAAAGGGAAGCCAAGTGTTAGTGACAAAAGAGGACTGAAAGCACTGTTGTGCAAGGGCATCTTCAGCAAGTTGGTCATTTTTGTCAGTGTTATCTTGGGTATATTGACAATCAAAAGTAGTTGACTTCAAGCCCTAGTGTATATTGTATATACTAGTGTCTTGTATTAGGGCTTTGTAAGGGCCATGATCCCTGGTATGGGAGCCCTATGTTTGTTTTATTAAAGGAATAATAAAAGCAAGTTTTGGGTCAAATATTTGTCTTGTGTACATTGTTGATTCAGAATTGTTACATTTTTGTTGTGCAAGGTGCTTGAAGTTGTACATTTCAGTGTCTTTATGATAGTGATTAGACATAGACCTGATCTCAAGTACTAGGAAAAACCAACATGGTATCAAAGCTACTTTGAAGGGACAGCTAAATCAAAGTGTGCACAAGGAACAACTCAAGAGGGAGCTAGTTGCCTTGTTGAAGGATTAAAGACACGGCAAAGTTGGTTACTAGTCTGAGATATGAGGATAGGTTGGAAGGGTTGTCCAACTATAGTCCTTGGAAGGAAAAGATCAGGTTGGTCTTGTTGATGAACAAGATATGGGAGTTTGCCAACAAGGAGATTCAAAAACCAACAAATTCCAAGGAGTTGGAAGTATTTGAAGATTTGGATGTGAAGGCTAAGGTGATCGTCCTAGATGGTGTAAAAGAATACATCATTTGACCGGGAAGAACACAGCATGTGAGATGTGGAAGGCTCTTCAGTACTTCTTCTAGAATAAGAACAAGAATCGGTTATTAGTATCGAGAGAGAAGCTCGAGAACACCAAGATGATGTATAAGGAGGGTGTGGCTCTGTATATGACGAGGATTTCTCAAGTTCATGATGAGCTAGCTACCATTGGAGATAACATTCTCGATTTTGAGTTAGTGAGGATTGCCCTGAAGGGCTTCTCCAAGGAATGGAAGCCATTTATCAAAGGCATAGATAGTTGCTCGAGATAAGTTGCCAGAATGGAACAAGTTATGGGACGACTTCATCCAAGAGGAATTGCGAGATGAAGATCTCCATAAGAAGTTTGATGGAGAGAACATGGCTCTTGCAAGAAAGATGAAGGGAAAAAAGAAGAAGGACTTCAGTAAGGTGAAATGTTACACATGTGGCAAGCATGGTCATTATGCAAGTAAGTGTTTGCATCAGAAAAAGGGAGATAATGAGAAGAAGAAGGAGATAGCAATGGACGTTGCATCTTCAGTTGACTTGGATGACTTCTTAAGAAGGTTTGAGGAAGACTTTGCTCTAGTTTCTCATTTCTATGAGGGCACCATTAATGAGGGTGCATGGTTCATTAATAGCGGAGCATTGAAGCATATGACAAGATCATGGGAAATTTTTGAGACTCTAACTAAATGGGACTCGAAATTGCACGCGAAGGTTGGCGATGAGAGTCAGGAGACTGTCAGAGGGTCAGGTATGGTTCCATTCTAGATGGACTCAAGTGGGTTGTTGCTATGAGCCTAGGATGTAATGTGGATATCGGAACTCAAGTGTAGCATGTTGTTTGTCTCAATGATTGAGATGAAGGGGTTTGAGGTGATATTCCGAGATGGGAAGGCAATACTCAAGCCCAGAGGCTCTAACTCTGATGGAGCAATTATTGGAGTTAGGGAGAGTGGTCTATAAAGGTTGACGGGCAAGCTTATAGATCAAAGGAAGAAGCAGATTATTGAGACTCAGAGGGAGTCAAGTTCGAGGGAGAGTTTGTAGGTTCAGTGGGAGAATTCACAACCCAAGACGAGTGCATGGTCAATGGGGAGTAGGGAGACTTCTACAGTTGGCAAGAAGGAACCATGGAATGGGTTGAAGGCCTATCATGAGAAGAAGCGAGAGGCTTTTAGTGGCAGGAACACTTCCGAGGAACATGTTGTTCATACTTCAGGGTATGTTGTAGTGTTGGATGCCAGAGATTGGGATTGTGTCCCTAACGACTTACTTCTAAGGAATGGAACTACCTCACTCACTAAGAGGGAGTGTTGAAAAGTATAGCTTGGGAGACGTTGACCACTACGTGTCAATGACCCATAGCAGTACACCCCCTTTTTTCGCAAAAGAGATAATGCCTGATCGATGTGTCCATGTCATCCAGCTATCATCATCAACCTGACTTCCAAGATGTTATGCAAACCCATTCTACATGTGTATAATGTAAATAATCTCAACAAAACCATGTCATGTATGTAACGACCTGAGTAAACCTATCTTTCTAATGACAATCTCCATTCTAGGAGGTTTTTCGTCTCACCGATTCATTTTTGAATAATCGGCAGAGTTTTTCCCTCCAGTCTTACCCCAAAGTTGGAATGGATTTTGTTGCTAAGATCTTAGGCAAGTCCTAGTGTTCTAGATCGAGTCTATGTAAAAGTATTTTGGGAATAATCCTAACTATTTGATTAAATTATTTTATTACAAATTGCTTGGTCTGTTGGATTATAGTTGTGTCACAGAAACGGGTAGTATGTTAGAGTCTATAACAAATGGGTTTTCCCCCTTTATGATGTAAAATTATGTAAATCATGATGTAAAATGTTTAGTGCATGGTCCCTCGTAATTAGAAAACCATAGCTAAACATTTGAGGGTTGGAAAAATAATTTATCCCCTCATAACTTAATTAATTAAATTTTCTGACCCAAAATTAATTAAAATCCTAAGCCAAAAATTTAATTATTTCTAAGTCCTAAGTAAATTTAAATTCTCCAAAAAAAATATTCGTCCATCCTAAAAAATTAAATTTTCGAAGGTCCCAGGACTAAAGTAAATTAATTATTTTGATCAATTTTAAACCTTTGATCCCTAAGGTTAAGTCAAAGTCAAATTTCTTGGAAAATTAACTCAGAAATCCTATTTTTGTGTTAATTAAAATGCATTTAAATGAAAAATTCGATTTTTCTCAAAAATAAAACATTTCGAGGAATGAAATTAAAAGAAATTTTGATCTTCATCAACGATCGAGATTACTTTGACAAGGATCACTTGAACTAGCCATTGGAAGATTTATCTTTAAATAGGAGGTCATTCGTCAGTCGATCTATCCGATCTTTGAATCGTGTACTAAGCTCTCAAGCTCTCTTGTCTATTTTCTGGAATAAATGCAAAAATCTTTGGGGTTTCAGATTGTGGTGCTGCTCCTCTTCATTAATATATGGTAACTTTGTTTTGATTTCTGCTTAATATTATGTGACAACTATCAATCAATGGCTCTCTTAGAATAATCTGCATACAGGTACCTTATTCAGTTTGTTGGATCTAGGGTAACATTTAATTTTGATTGAATTAACAAGTATCTCTATTTCTTCATAATTTTATTGTCATTCTATTTCTCTACTTGGTTTGATGGTTGATCTAGTGTTTGCAGGAGATCTCTAAGGTTTTCATTGAGTGTTTGGGGATAGTCCTCGGTTGGACCAGCCAACTCTCAACATATTTTCTTGAAGAGCCTACCTCATACAAACTTTAGGATTTATCTAATGATAAAAAAACATTGCAGAGTGTTTTTTGGCTAGTACCTCTCTAACAAAATAAAATTTATTTTTTATATTTTGTGGAAAATTTGATAGATCTGGCTAGTAAGAGCCTTAGATTATCAGAGTTGGGAGCGGAGTTGGACTCATACTCCACAAATCTATAGATCTGTAAATTATTTGTATAGATCTATAAATTATTTGTATAGATCTGTTATTTACTTGTATAGATCTGAAATTTTGTAACATAATTTTGAATTTTAACACTTGAGTTTTTGGGATTTTCTTTATTTTTGTACATATTGGGTATTGGGTTTTTCTCTTTTCACTTGTGCAGGAATAGATCTGGGAAATCTTCAGATCTGAGCCAGATCTAGACCCTGGAAGGCAAGATCTGAGCTCAAAGGTTGTTTGCAGGAATAGCTCTAAGAACTCAGCCAAGGAAATCTTCAGATCTAGACCCTAAAGGGCAAGATCTGGGCTCAAAGATTGTTTGCAGAAGTTTTCTCGGACTAATTCTGTTCTCATAGGTAGCCATTTCTTCAGAAGATATCTTAACAAGGAGGGCAGTCACCTTCAAGGCCTCAAGGCCTAGTGGTTTGGTCCCTAACCTCTCTTCATCTCACTGTCTTATAACAGTCATCTAACAAGTTGCATAACAGTGGTAAAGGACTTTACTTATTTGACATAAAATCAATCACTAAAGTGCCTATTACATTCACTAGGCATTCATGAATGTCACTATTTAAAGAAAGCAGCTAAAGTCTGATTTGCTTATGGCCTTGGGTAACTTCATCTTAAGTGAAAGTGAACAGGCAAATTCTGGGTTTGTTTTGCATTCAATACCTTAATGTGTTCATAATTTGCTCACTGCTGTTATAAAATTTCTTATTTTTCTCGTGGTAATTGGGATACAAGTCATATAAGGGTTCTTGGCATATGAATTATCTTCTGCTGTAATAAATTTATTTGCTGCTCCTTTTTCACTGAAGCACAAATAGCTTGCTGCTGTCTTAAAGTCACTGGGTTATGTCATTTTCTGAATACTTTGTTGTAAGTGCTTCTCATTTGCTCCTAAGAATATAGGCATTTGATAAGAGGTATTTCTGATTTGTTTGATAGCCTTGATATAACATTGTCATCTAGGGTCTAAGTCTAGTACCTGAAGTCAGTGTTTTTAAAACTGGAACCGGTGACCGGACCGGTCCACCTAATGAACCGGTTTACCGACCAAAACTGGTCTAACCGGGACTGGTTTGGTCTAAACGAACCGGTTTTAGAAAATACATCAAATAATTATTTTTTAATGAAAAAAAATATTTTTAAGATTTAAAACCATGATTCCAAGCCAATAGAGACAAAATATGCAAAGATTGTTCATTTATATACCATGTAAAGGTGAATATATCAAAATGGCACCGAGTGCAATACATATTATCGACAAAATATATAAGCAATGAGGCTCTAAATGGCCTCCAGAGTGCAAAAACAAAGCCTACAAACTATGGGGCCAATGGCCTACTACAAGACTCAAGTCTACATATATGATAATACTATAATAGTGATCAACATTATCACTTGAAACTTCTCATGAGTCATCACGATCAAAATCAGTTGGTTGAGTCTCAAATCCCAAACTTTCAGTCACAAACTTCTCTATTGATTCAGTGACTTGAGTCTCAAACTTCTGAAGGTATTTTGCCCTAATATGCCCTATTATTTCATTTGGTGCTCCACATGTCTTTACATGGCCTCCTATCCCAGCCAAGTGTTGCTTGAACCTGTTAATACCCCCTCCTTGAATGGAGTTTTGGCAATATTTGTAGATCATTTTGCCATCAATCATATCATAATGAGCACATGTAGTATCTCTGGCTTTTGGAGGCATGATGACTATTACTTAGCTTAAACTCTGCTATTCCACTACTCCAGCGAAAACTCAACACTCTCCAAGCTCCCAAGCAAACTGACAAACACTCCAAATGAGATGTGTGAGACAAATGAGAGGGAGAAGGGCCTCTTAAAGGCTTGGAAAGGGTGTTTTTGGAGGGAAAGCATACTTAGTTTCCCTCCAAAACCCCTAAAACACAGTCAAAAAGTCGTTTTTGGGCTCACGGTGGGCGTGCCTCCTAACCAGCCAGTTTAGGACGAAACCGGCTGATTTGTATCAAACCGGCCGGTTAGGACCAGTTTAGGGTATCAAACTGGCCGGTTAGGACCGGTTTAGGGCAAAAAATCGAGAAGTGCCCCCTCTGACCGGGTTTTTTTGGCCGGTTTCAACTGGTGGGCCTGCTAACCGGCCGGTTAGACCGGTAACCGGTTAGCAAGGGTGGTTTTGAAAACTATGCCTCGAATATAACTATGACTCTTAACCAACATTGGTGATTGCGTCCCTCTTACACACTGGCATTCATTTTCTCGTGGTTTGCATTTTTTTATAAAGAGCTATAATTAAGACTATTTTGGGCACATTTTTCATTGGCAAACTTATTAATTCTTGTTTGCTGTCCCAGGGACTGATTTATGATAGCATAACGAAACTTCATTGTGCCATGCTCTATAACCATTGCTCACTGTTATCTTATTTGTTGATCATACCTTAGAAATATCTAGCTAAGCATTGGTGGTTGGCTGAAGTAGACTAAGGGCAAGTACTACTCTTATTGCAGCTTTGGATCATTATCATGTGCATATCACATTGGATGAGCTGATTGCTTTGGGACTGACTTCTTTTTTTTGGGAATGCTTTTCATACTCTCTGTCATTAGTAGTAATCTCATCTTGCTGGTGCATCATAGTAGATTTGTACTTTGCAGTTGCTCTCTCTGCAAGTTCTATTATTTGTGCTTCTAATTGATCTATCTTAAGTAAAAATCGTTCTAAAAAGCATATAACCAAGGGCAGCATTGATTTATTGATCCTGACTGTAAGTGGTTCCATTTCACTGCCTTTCCGTGCTTACTTTAGTATGCTTAATAAATCTTTTAAGACTTTTTTGACTAATCTCACAAGATAGCTTTCATTGCTAATATTGCTTCATTGATACAATCTTAAATTGCTTTCTGAGTTGGCAATTTTTTGTGAGTCATTCTGATTGCAAGATTGGATAATTGATTTGTTTTGGAGCAGCGAAGTGTAATTGGCACTCATTTTGTTTTAAGTTTCATTAAGCAGTATTTATTATCTTATGACTTCATACTCCATTTATTCTACAAGTTTATTTCTCTAAGCATTGTAATTGAAAGGCACTAGTCTTATAACGTTAAATCTAAATTGTCTAATCTAATTCAATATCCTAAAAGCATTGCTCAATCAACCTCGCTTGCATCTAATTTAAGTCAAGTTAATAAGATAATTTTCAGTGCACCTCCTAAACTTGTTATCTCCCAACAAGTTTTCTTTCATCATTCATCTTTCAACCCCTAGGGACTACCCCCCTTAGCTTGCCTAGGAGATAGCTAGAACGGAGTGGGCAAGGATTAGAGTGACAGCCCTTGCCCTAAGCGTTGTGGCCCTTGGTGTACACTTTGGGCGACAACAAGGGGTACTCTCACAAACATTGGGGTACTAGGTTTGTGTTGAAATTTCTAAGTCTATCCGTTAGAAATTTTATCTGTATTCTTCTGGTTTATTTCTCCTACTTGTTAATTACCAACAAGTTATTTAAACATATCAACATCGAAATAAACACAATATAGTCTCAACCATCTACAAATCAACAGTTGAAAAAAATAGCAAACACACAAGTGACACCGTTATTTTTGGACAACTCGTCCTTGGAAAAACTCAATGTGGGAAAACCGGTACAGCAATTCTAAGGGTTTATTATTATGCAGTATTTCTTTGAGTACATCTGGGTGCCAAACTGGCTCACCTGACAGAGAAAAACAACCAGCAGTAATACCTCTCTATTCGGAAACAGGTATTCAAAAAACAGGTCGCGCGAAACCCTCTCTGGCAACTCTGAAGCACTGCGTCAGCCTTCTGCTGCTCTGCGTCAGCCTCAGAACCCTCTGCGTCAACACTTTGAGGCACTGCGCAACCTCTAGGACCCTCTGCATCACTCCTACTTCCCTCTGCGTGGATGACACAGGCCCTCTGGCTTCTGCGTTGTCTCTGTTGGGCTCTGCATGGCCTGCTCTGGCTTCTACGTCTCACCCTCTGCCTCTGTGCTGGTCTCTCAGCACTATCTCTACCTCTCTGTCCAGTACTCGCTGCCCCTCGCTGCTAATCACTAATTTGACTTTGCTTAGCAACCTCGCTCTAGCAAATCGAATGACTAATCACTCTGGTGTGTCTTCCAACTGACCCTCAAGCCTCCTTTTATACTTTTCCTATTGGTCCTTCAACAACCGAAATTATATCTCTAATCAACGGTTAAGATTAGATTTGGCTTGATCCATGACTTTTAGAACCTTCTAACCCAGTTTTATATTAATACCCATTAATATAAATTTTTCTAAGTTTAGACTTAGGAACTCCATTAAAAATATTAATTATTTTAATATCTCCCAAACCGATTAGAATCCACCCAAACCATTTCTGAGTCTTGGAGATCTCATGTGCTTTAGCCTTTCCACCAATTTTCATGGCTAGAGCACATCTGATGCTACCCCAAATCAATACTCCCTCTTAGCGAGGACTGTGCTCTAGTAATACTCCACACTGAGCATCACTCTAATTATCTGGCACCGGTACTTGTGCTGATGCTAGGCCTCCCCGCCCAACATCCTCTGCACTGTTGCATCATGTATTGCTGCCCATGGCTCCACCACTGCCACTGTTGCATCCGTTCTGCTACTGGTCCTTCCTCCCAGTACTGCATCTACACTGCAACCCCCTCTCATCATGCTACTGCCAACTGCTACTGCATTGCAACTCAGTTACTGAGAAGTAAGTAACTGATCCACCCAACTACTGTCATCCCTGTCAGGCTAGAAACACTCCCGATGCTAAAGCTCTCTCTGCCGCTAACAAGTGCTCCCTCTACTGAGCTCTGCTCCGCTGCAACAACTCCCTGCATCTCACACCACTGCAAACCTCTTTGTGCCATCCTACACTGTTGCAACATTCTTTGTGCTTCTCACATTGTTGCAACCTGCTAGCCTCACGCTGCTCGAGGACTCCTGCACTGTAGCACTCTCTATCGCTTCATCTGCATCTGTTTCTACTGACATCCGCCAATCCTGGTACTCTCTCTTCAGGGCTCCCGTAACAAGGTATAATCCAAGAGGTTCGATACCTTAGGATTCTGCCCTTCACCGCCTGCAGTCCTCTTGACTACGGCGTGATATCTCCCCACCTCTTCTCTAGAGGTACATGAGCACTCATGGCGCAACCGTCATCCTCCTCTACCTCCTTTTCCACCTTTGCTGGCGCTTCCTTGGAGTCAGAAGCCTCTCCCTTAGTCTTCTTCCATGGACACTGGTTTGCATAATGACCCAGTTCCCCACAGTGGAAGCACTTGACCTTGGAGAGGTCCTTTTTCTTCCTCTTCTCCTACTTCCCTGCAGATGCCAGAGCTACATCCTCTTCCTCTTCCTTCTTGATCCGAACTCCTTTGCTACTAATTCCCATCTTGCTCAGCTGCCTGATCTCCTCTTGGCAAAGAGCCGCCCACAATTCTTCCCAATCTAAAAGATCTACCCTGCCCAGTATGCTATGGACAAATGTCTCCCACTCCTCGAAGACTGCATTTAGTGCGGTCCTCACCAACATCTCCTCTTCTGGCGTGGCCCCTATGGAAGTCAGTTGGTCCCGAATCTCCTTCAACCGACCGAGGAAGTGATCTATTTGCTCCCCCTTCTGCATCTGGTATGACCACAGCTGATTCTCAAGTAACATCTTTCTCTACACCAAAGTATGCTGGTACAATTTCTTCAAGGCGTCCCACATTTCCTTTGCCGTTTCCTTCTCAGCAATAAGTTGGACCACATGATCCTTGACCCCATCGAGGATGATGCATTTCGCCTTGGCCATTGCCTCCTCGTATTTCTCATTATCAGCCAGGTCAACTGGGATATTTCTCAAGGCAAAGGCCTTGATGCGATGTCTATCTAGAATGGACAGGATCCTGGCCTTCCAAACCACAAAGTTAGACGCCCCGTCCAACCTGTCCTGATCCCTCAGCCCATTCATGGCCATCTCCTTGCTCTTTGTCGACTCCTCCGAGTCTCTCTACTTCCCTCTGAAAGTTCTCTCTTCGACTCCTAGTGAGTCTCTCTACTTCCCGCCTAGAAGTTCTCTGCTCGACTCCCTCTAAGTCTCGATTTCCCTTCTAGAAATCCTTCTACCAAACATCAAGTTGCACCTCTCTGATCTTTTGTGCACCTGCAAAACTGCTCCAGATTCCTTCGCTAGAAATCTGCTTCAGTAGCAACTCCCTCTACCTTGGTTTTGCCCTGTTAGGTATTGTTCTTCCCACAATACCCCGCCAGCTTCGCTCCCACAAACTGCCCATAGCTTCCTATGCCCCAGCAACTGAAGGATTGAGCCTCTAGGCTCTGCGCAATCCTGGCACTGGAAAAACTGCTCCCTCAGCCAACTGCGTCAACCCTCCTAGTCTCTGTGCGGCTCGCGTGAGCCCTTTTTTGTCGTCCTCAACCTCTGCGCTGCCCTTTCTTTGGCCCGGACTGATGACGCAATCCCTCTGCGTCAACCCTTCTTCTGTCGTTTTTTGCAAGGATCAGTTTCTGTCACTCGGGACAACTGGTTCTACTGCAAATGCTCTGCTTAGTTGATGCCTTCAGCTCTCTTGTGATCTACAACCACACTCTGATAACATGTTGAAATTTCTAAGTCTATCTGTTAGAAATTTTATCTGTATTCTTATAGTTTATTTCTCATACTTGTTAATTACCAACAAGTTATTTAAACATATAAATATCAAAATAAACACAATATAGTCTCAACCATCCACAGATCAATAGCTAAAAGAAATAGGGAACAAACAAGTGACACCGTTATTTTTTGTCAACTCGTCCCCGGAAAAACCCAATTCAGGAAAACCGGTGCAGCAATTCTGAGGGTTTAATATTATGCAGTATTTCCTTGAGTACAACTGGGTGCCAAACTGGCTCACCCAACAGAGAAAAACAACCGGCAATAATTCCTCTCTATTTGGAAAAGGTATTCAGAAAACCTGTCCCACGAAACTCTCTCCAGCAACTCTGAAGCACTACGTCAGCCTTTTGTTGCTCTACATCAACCTTAGAACACTCTGCGTCAGCCCTCTAAGGCACTGTGCAGCCTCTGGGACACTCTACATCACTCCTGCTGCCCTCTACGTGGATGACGCAGGCCCTCTGACCTTTACGTTGTCTCTATTGGGCTCTGTGTGGCTTGCTCTGGCTTCTGCGTCTCGCTCTCTGCCTCTACGCTGGTCTCTTGGCACTATCTTTGCCTCTCTATCCAGTACTCGCCACCCCTCGTTGTTGATCACTGATTTAACTTTGCTTAGCAACCCACTCTAGCAAATCGAATGACTAATCACTTTGGTGTGTCTTCCAACTGACCCTCGGCTTCCTCTTATACTTTTCCCATTGGTCCTTCAACGGCCAAGATTACATCTCTAATCAACGGCTAAGATGAGATTTGGCTTGATCCATGACTTTTGGAACCTTCTAATTCAGTTTTACATTAATACCCATTAATATTTTATTTTTCCTAAGTTTAGACTTAGGAACTCCGTTAAAAATTTTAATTATTTTAATATCTCCCAGACCAGTTAGAATCTGCCCAAACCATTTATGGGTTTTGGAAATCTCATGTGCTTTAGCCTCTCCACCAAATTTCATGGCTAAAGCACATCCAATGCTACCCCAAATCAACAATTTGTGTGGATTTGACATCGAAAATGAACCGTGGTGCGCAAGGTACCCATGTAGTGAGCTTTGAACCCAATGTTGTGGGCTAAAGACCCAAAGATAATGATTGTTTATTCTATTTGTTGTAAGAGGGCACCTTTGATGGACTAAAGGGGGCACCTAAGGAAACTATGGAAAAGTATATAGGAGACCTAAGGAGACGTCTCACA
This sequence comes from Pinus taeda, assembly GCA_000404065.3. NCBI lineage: Eukaryota > Viridiplantae > Streptophyta > Pinopsida > Pinales > Pinaceae > Pinus > Pinus taeda. The sequence goes on along the minus strand of APFE030466616.1, from coordinate 132,115 downwards.
ACATCATAGCAACCCATCTCACAAAGCTTAACGAGCTAAGGAGAGACGCAGAACCTCAAGAAGAGTTGCAGCTAGAGAAGGAGCAAGTTTATGGTTTGCTTGTGATGAAAAGGAGTCTAGTTTCTCCCTAGCAGCCAAGCCGAATTTTCTATGTTATATCTATACCCTAAAAGGGCTCTGTCCAGGGTGAATTGAGGAGCAACAAACCACTGAAATTCTGTTTGAAGGAGAATTTATGTTCTGTTCACAGGGAGGAGGGTTGAGCCCTGGAAAGAGGCCTAATAAGCCTCAATTTAATCCATTGTGGAGGCCCAGAAGGCCTCAGATATTGCGCAGAGATTTCTGTAGTAAGGTCAGGCCATAGAAGAGGTCAAATTAGCCTCAAACATGGAACAACGACGACAGATATCTTCAGGCACAAAGATAAGGTTAGAGGACAGTGTGAAGGGCTTGTTTGGTGGTGTAGATTGGTTGTTGAGGTGGATTGTTGAAGTCTGTTCGCAAAGGAGGGTTGAACAGTAAGGGCAAGGAGTTGATTGTACAGTGAATTGAAGGGGCTTATTCACTGTGAGAAGCCAATTGTTTTGGGGTTAAATATGCTAAATATTCGAAGGAGCAAATACTCTGTCAGCAGCTGGTGGGTAGAGGAGTATAAGATTGTATTTCTTTGTGGTCTTTGGAGGCAAAGGACAGTCAAGTGTCAGCGACAAAAGACGATTGAAAGGATTGTTGTGCAAGGGCATCTTCAGCAAGTAAGTTGGTCATTTTTGTCATTGTTCTATTGGGCAGATTGACAATCAAAAGTAGTTGACTTCAACCCCTATTGTATACTATGTATACTAGTGTCTCATATTAAGGCTTTGTAAGGGCCGTGATCCTCGGTACGAGAGCCCTACATTTGTTTCATTGAAGAAGTGATAAAACAAGTTTTTGGTCAAATATTTGTCTTGTGCACTTTGTTGATTCACATTTGTTACATTTCCGATGTGCAAAGTGCTTGAAGTCGTGTATTGTGTGGTTATGAATCATGATCGTGATTAGACATAAAACTCATCTGAACTTCTGAAGTACTATGAAAAACCAAGACAAACAACCAAGTTGAATTTCGTCGAAGGCAAACTAGTAGGACATTGAGTTACTCTTTACTATTTTCTTCTTTTGATCATACTAGGCCATTGGAAAAGGGGATTGTGGGCCAAATTGGGAAATTTGTGCTAAGTCGACCCCTTAGTGAATAATTAAAAAATTGTATTGTAATATATTATTACACGTCTCCAACTTGTGGATGACTAGTAAACTAGTCGTTTTCTAGTCGTTACAATTTTTTTATAAATGGCTAGCCTCCCTTCATTGTATCACTCTTGTTGTCATTTTAGATTGGTGCCATCGTTAACAAAAAACTCATTTCTTCCAAACCTTTGTGTATCTTTATATACATTGTGTGGCGTAAATTTTATTTTCACTTTTTTTCTTAATATATGCTATTGGGTTTTATTCTTTTTTTTAATAATACGTAAAATTACACAAAGGTTAACAGATATTGCAATCAGGCAGCTACACAGTCACATGGAAGGGGCAAACTAGGGGGAAACTCCACTTTGCCAATTTGGTTTGCAAATGGATAGATCCAAGCAACCAATCCATTTCGAAGGGAAGCTTCGAATTGCGAAGGATATCGCATTCATCTCACACAAGATCTGAAGACTAGAGATGCCACGTTGAGAGGGGTCGCTCCTAAGTGCGTTCGAAAATTATCAAGGAGATTAAGTCAATCGTGGGGGTGATTTCTTTTCAAGACCAAACCCTCTACCCTAAATTATCAAGCTATATTGACCTAAGAAGATGTTGATTTCATGCTCTAGCAAGGGTGAGGTGTTGATTTGTGGTAGCATCGGATGTGCTTGGGCCATGAAAATTGGTGGAGAGGCTAAGGCACATAAGATCTCCAAGACCCAGAAATCGTTTGGAGAAATTCCACCCAGTTAGAGAAATATTAAAATAATTAATATTTTTAATGGAGTTCCTAACTCTAAACTTAGGAAAATTAAAATATTAATGGGTATTAATATAAAACTAGGTGAGAATGTTCTAAATGACATGGATCAAACCAAATCTAATCTTAGTCATTCATTACAAGACTTAATCTTGGACGTTGATTCATCAACTTGAAAAGTATAGGAGGAGGCTTGAGGGTCAGTTGGACACACACCAAAATTGATCAGTCAGTTCGATTTTCTGGAGCGAGGTTTTGCTGAGAGAATCGAGCTAGTGATCTGTTGCAACGAGGCGTAGTTTGGCACGAGGCCGAGAACACATAGAACAGAGGCATAGATAGTGCCAAATAGACAGCGCAGAGCTTGGAGAGGCTGACGCAGAAGCAGCTGGGAGTTACGCAGAAGCTGAAGAGGTCGCGTGAGTAACGCAAAGGGTCTGAGGGCTGACGCAAAGAGACAAGGCGCTAACACAAAGGCTTCAGTAGCTGCGCAGAGTCTAGCAAAGCTGACGTAGGGCCAAGAGGCAACACCGAGAGATTTTTTGTGGGGCAGAATGAGTGCTAGTGAGCCAAGAAGGGTGACGCAGACCCTGCATAAGTGACGCAAAGCAGTAGAGAAGCTTGGAGCAGCTTTCACTGTCCAGCTAAGTAGTTGTTGTAGTTGCTGTGGGATCACTCATTCGATGATTGATCAGCCGGAATATCTGTCTCCGAGGAGAGGTATTACTGTCGAGGACATTCTCTGTTGGGTGAGCCATTTCTGGCACCTTAGTTGTATTCAGAAACTGCATAATAATAAAACCCTCATATCTGTTGCACTAGTTTTCCCGCATTGGGTTTTTCCAGGGACGACTGTCCAAAAATAACGGTATCTCTTGTGTGTTTGTCTCAGTTATTTCAATTGTTGATCTGTATATGAGTTAAGGCTACATTTGTGTTTATTTCAGCATTTATATTTATAAATAACTTGTTAATGGAATGAACAAGTAGGAGAAATTAAACCAGATAATGCAGTAGGGATTTCTAACATGTCAGACTTAGAAATTTCAACATGGTATCAGAGGATTGCAGATCATAGGAGAACTGAAGGCACCAGTAGTAATTTGGAGAATTTGCAGTAGTAGTAGTTGTCCCGAGAGACAGCATTGTTCCAAAAGCAGAAGCAGCATAGAAGAAGTGACACAGGCCCACGCAGAGGGCATGCGTCATCATTTCGAGCCAGGAGAAGGACCAACGCAGAAGCAGAGAGAGGCAGATCAGGCCTACGCAGTGCTCGGTCATCTTTCTCAGCCAGGAATGGTCGACATTGTGGCCAGGAGGAGTATATTTTGTCGTTGTCGGTGCAGAACAATACCTAAGGGGATAGAACCAAGGTAGAGGGAGTCGCTACCTTGACAGATTTCTAGCCAAAAAATCTATATCCGAGTTGCAGTTGCAAGGAGGATTGAAGAGGAGCGATTCGACATTTGGTGGGAGAATTTCCAACAGGGAGATCAGGACTTAGAGGGAGATTCCAGGAGAGAAGTCAAAACTCAAAGGGAGTCCAAAAGAGAAGCAGAAATGGCAATGAACGGACTAAGGGATCAGGACAGATTTGACGGGGCTTCCAACTTTGTCATCTAGAAGGCCAGGATCCTGGCAATCCTGGATCAACATCGCATCAAGGACTTTGCCTTGAGAACCATTGCTATCCCGGTCAACCCAGCTGATAATGAAAATTATGAGGATAAAATGGCGAGGGCAAGGTGCATGGTCCTTGATGGGGTCAAAGATCAAGTCGTTCCACATATTGTTGAAAAGAACACGGCAAAGGAGATGTGGGATACTTTGAAGACCTTGTATCAGGGCTCTTCCGTCCAGTGGAAGATGCTATTGGAGAATCAGTTGCGGTCATAGCAAATACAGAAAGGAGAGCAGATAGATCCGTTCCTGCTCAGATTGCAGGAGATTCGTGACCAACTTATTTTCGTGGAGTCTACACTAGATCCAGAGTTTATGGTGAGGACCGCCCTAAATGCAGTCTCCGAGGAGTGGGAGACATTTATCCAAAGCATTTTGGGCAGGGCTACTCTTCCAGGATGGGAGGAGATGTGGGCAGCTCTTCGTCAAGAAGAGATCCGGAGGTTGACCAAGGCAGGGAGTAGTGGCAAGGGAAGTCGAATCAAGAAAGTGGAGGAGGAGGAGGATGCGGCTCTAGCATATGTGGAACAGCAAGGTAAGAGGAAGAAGAAGGACATCTCCAAGGTGAAGTTCTTCCATTGTGGGGAGCTAGGACATTATGCATCCTAGTGTCTAAGGAAGAAAAACAAGGGAGAGGCTTCCAACTCCAAGGCAGCTCCAGCTAAGGTGAAGAAAGAGGTCGAGACTGATGACGACTATGTCATGGGCCCATGATGCTCATGCACCTCTAGAGAAGAGGTGAGGAGACATCGAGTTGTAGTCAGGAGGACTACATACTAGGGGTAGGATCATTGAGGTGCACAAACTCTTGGATCATATCCAACTACCAGAGCCCTTAACGACAGTAGCAGGATCACAGAGGTCGAGTGGAGCAAAGTGTAGTGGAGCTGCAAAGCAGTGCTTGGGTGCAAAAATCTAAGGTAGCGCATTGGAGGTTGTAGTAATGCGAGAGGCACAGAGGTGTATGCAGTAGCGCAATGGCAACAGAGGGAGTATAGGATAGCAGCAGAGGCAGCTTCAATTTCACGAGGTTTCCAGAGTCACTAGGATCTCAGCATTTGGGAGAAGTCAGTTACCTACTTCTCGGTAACTGAGTTGCAGTGCAGCAGTTAGCAGTGGCAGTGCTAGGTGCAGCATGGGCAACATATTGAGAGGGAGTTGTAGTACAGATGTAGCAGTGGCAGTGACAGTGTCATGGGTAGCAGTATAGGAAGCAGCAGTGCAAATGATGTGAGGCAGCAGGCAAAGCATTAGCACAGGTACCGGTGCGGAGGATCAGTGTGATGTTTTAACGATGGAGCATTACTAGAGCACATTCCTCGCTAAGAGGGAGTGTTGATTTGAGGTAGTATCGGATCTGCTCTAGCCATGAAAATTGGTGGAGAGGCTAATGCACATAAGATCTCCAAGACCCAAAAATGGTTTGGGGAAGTTCCACCCAATTGGAGAGAATTTAAATAATTAATATTTTTAATGGGGTTCCTAAGTCTTGTTAAAATTGGCAACTAGGGCCAAACTTCATGTGGGTCACCTTATTCATGGATGATAATATTTTTAATAGATTCCTCTTGTCGAGAGGTGTAGGATTGATCTAAAGATCATCTTATTCCAATAAGTATTTATGGAGATATGAATTTATTTTGATTATGGACTAATTGTCAAAGTCGACCAATAACTTATGTAGGCTCAGAAGCCCAACAGTCACATCTATTCAACCCCAACATTTTGCATATAAATACAAGGAGTATTCTACTCATTTACACACTTCACTCTCATCACATCTCTCTCTCTCTCATGCGCAGAAAAGAGTCTCTTTTCTCTCCTATACAGAAAAGACTCTTCTCTCACACGTGTGGAAGGAAGGACGCAGATTTTAGGGCTGCAACTGCAGATCAGAAGTTTGACTAGTGTTGACCATCATTCTCTCTCTCTGGACTACGCAGTAGGTGAACTTGACTCTCCTTGGAATGCTGCATTTTTTTGTGAAGGAATCAAGGAGATTCAACCATCGGTTTGATAGATATCGACTGCCCTAGTTTAGGGCTGATCTAGAGTTTGTTGCTGCTACTGTAAATCAGATTTTTGTACTATTTCTCTCTGCTGAATTATTGAAGATAAAAGAAAATTTGATCAAAGGGTTTCCCCATATTGGGGTTTGTCCCTAGCTAGTCGCCACATCTTGTGTCTCTTGTCTTGGCTTGTTTTCTATCGATTGTTTAATGTTCTATCTGCACTTTACTTAATGTACATATGGTTGCTAATCTGTGGATAATAATAAGAAAAATAAGTAAACTGCTCTAAGCATAGAACATACCATAAATTAACATGGAATCAAAGCTAAGGTGAAGACAAAGCCCGAGCAAGAGCAAGAGCAATCACCGAAGAGAAGATTGGCAAGGTTATCCTAAAAGAACTATGGGGTCCTCAACACTCTTTCTCGCCGAAGACAAGCTTCGTGAGAAGTCTGACTATCACGGATGGAAGATGTCTCTCGATTTGACTTTAGAAGATCAGGGAGTGTTGGACCATGTGAGAGGCAATATTGTTGAGCCTCCATCAAATGCATCCGCTGCTGCCAGAAACAAATGGAAATCTGGAGAAGTCAAAGCAAAGAAGATCATCTGGGACTCTATTGACAAGCGCTTGGTGGCCTATGTTTCTGAGCTGAACACCTCCAAGGAAATCTACGATACACTGGTGAGTTTATTTAAAGTTAATGATGCAAATCAAGTTCTGTTTCTTAGAAATAAGCTGAAGGAAATTAAGAAGGGCAAAGATGAAAATATGCAAGCATATTTCTTAAGAATCACCGAGATCAAGAACGATCTCCTATCTATTGGGGAAATAATTCCTAACAGGGAAATGGCACTCACAACTCTTCGAGGACTACCATCTGCATGGTATATATTCAGGACTACTCTCCTCAACAATAATGTAATTCCTGGATTTGAGGAATTAATGGCTAGATGCATTCAAGAAGAAGCAAGAATGGAAGAACAAGAAATGCGCACACTTAAAGGTCATCCCGCTGCCTTTTCTTCTCATGCTAAAAGAAGAAACCATTCCAAAAGAAAGACTGGACCAAAGGGTGGAAAAGGACAATGTTATCATTGCAATAAACCAGGTCATTATGCAAGGGAGTATCCTAATAAAAGGCACTCACATCAGCATGATGATCAAAATCCCCCTCAAGGCAATCAAAGAAATGGCAGGTCAAATGCCCGAGGTAAAAGGAGTGCTGGAAATCAAGGAAGAGGACAACCATTCAAGAAGGCAAGAAATTCCAGGTATGAATCTAACACTGTTGACAATAAGCAGGATGAATATTATCTACCAGCTGCTCTATCTACCTCTGCTCCTCCGGATTCCCTGGGAAATTGGCTTATTGATAGTGGTGCATCAAGGCACTTCACTAGTTACAAAGAAGTTCTCCATAATCTGATAGAGAAAGAAACCAACCTGGAAATTGTCCTTGAAGATAATATGAAATATCCCATGAAAGGTGTAGGCAATGTCTCTCTTAAATTGAATCAAGGTAACACAATCCACCTACAAGATGTATTATATGTACCTGATCTCAAAAAGAACCTGGTGTCCATTTCGGCAATGGAAGACAAAGGCTACAAGGTGGCTTTCAACGATGGCAAGGTATGTGCATGGAAAAACAATATTAAAGATTCCTTCACTCTTGGGATTCGAGTTGATTCATTATATCAGGTCGGAAGAAGTCCACTAGGTGTCATGTCTTGTGACACATCTCTTCAGTCCGAACTATGGCATCAGAGGTTTGCTCACCTTCATTATAAAGCTCTACCTGATGTAAGAAAAATGGTAACAGGGATGCTCAAGTTCAGATTAGAGCAAGAAGGTGTATGTCCCGGATGTGCTGAAGGAAAGCTAAAAAGGGGACCATTCCCCTCAAGCCAAAGCAAGACCTCTGATATATTGCAGTTAGTTCACTCAGACATATCTGGTATGATGCCTGTGAACTCCTTGGGAGGGTATTCATATTACCTCACTTTTACAGATGACTATTCTCGCAAGACTTGGATATACTTCTTGGAAAAGAAGGATGAAGTGTTCTCCTGGTTTCGACACTTCAAAGCCTTGGTCGAGAATCAAACTAAAAAGAAGATGAAGATCTTAAGGACTGATAATGGGACTGAATATGAATCTAATGAGTTTCATGACTTTTGTAAAGAGGCTGACATTAAGAGGGAGACTACTACACCGTACACTCCTGAACAGAATGGTGTGGCAGAAAGGAAGAACCATAGGATTGTGGAAGTTGTCCATGCTATTATCCATGATCAAAGACTTTCGAAGTTTCTATGGGCCGACGCTGCAAACACTATCGTATATGTACAAAACCGATGCCCCCATCAAGCATTGGGTTCCAAGACTCCTGAAGAAATGTTCACCTGTAAGAAACCTGACGTATCTCATTTTAGAATTTTTGGGAGCCTTGTATATTTTCATGTGCCAAAAGAGAAAAGGAAGAAATTGGGTGCATCTGGAAAGAAAGGAATCTTCGTGGGCTATAGTGAAAATACTAAGGGCTATAGAATCTATGTAGTCAGTCAAAGGGAAGTCATGATTAGTCATGATGTCACCTTTGACGAAGATATGGCTCTCAGCAAGTTGAACAATCTTCCCTACTGTGAGGAGCTCTCAAGAGGCTGACACCAGGGAACCGAAAGAAAAAGATGATGAAACAATACCCAATGTGGAAGAACCCATGGATCCTATTGATCCTCCTCCACCTGAGCCTTCCTCTTCTAGGAAGAAGCCTTCATGGCTTAGGTGGACACTTGATGATGCTGAAGGACACGTTGCACCCCAAGGAACCTTCCGTGAAAGTAAGAAACCAAACAGGTATCAGGGATACCTGACCATCATGAGCATGATCATTCAAAATGAGCCTTCATCATTCTCAGATGCCGTCAAGCATCCAGTATGGAAGGATGCTATGACCGAAGAATATGGGTCTATTATGAAGAATGATGTTTGGGAAGTAGTTCCCAGACCCCTAGACAAGACAATTGTCACTTCTAAATGGCTTTACAAGATAAAGCATGCAGCTGATGGAAGTACAGAAAAGTGTAAGGCTCGTTTTGTCGCTCGTGACTTCTCCCAGAAGGAAGGTAGAGACTATGACGAGATATTTGCACCTATTGCCAAATATACCACCATCCGCTCGATCATAGCCCTTGCGGCTTCACAAGGATGGAAACTACATCGATGGATGTTAAGACCACGTTCTTGCATGGTTCAATCAAAGAAGAGGTCTACGTGGAGCAACCCGAAGGATTTGAGATTTATGATCGAAAATCTCACGCGTGCAAGTTGAAGAAGGCCCTCTATGGGCTGAAACAAGCACCCCGAGCATGGTATGAGAGGATCGATAGCTACTTAATGAAGTTGGGATTCACTAGGAGTGAAGTCGATCCCAACCTTTACTTCAAGGTTGAAGATGACAAACCTCTCATACTAGTGATGTATGTTGATGACCTCTTTCTAACAGGTGCAGACCCTCTCATTCACAAATGTAAGAGGGAGTTGGCTTCTAATTTTGAAATGAAGAACCTAGGACTGATACACTATTTCCTAGGACTCGAAGTTTGGCAAAAGCCAGGGGAAATTTTCCTATCTCAAGGAAAATATGTGGTCAAGATATTAGAAAGATTCGGTATGGTGGACTGCAAGCCCGTAACTACCCCGATGGAGCTTGACTTAAAAAAAATAAGCAGTAGTGTTGTTGAACCTATTTTACGAAATGCCACTGAGTATCGTCAACTCGTCGGAGCATTAATGTCCTTAGTGAACTCCTGTCCAAACATATGCTTTGTAGTCAACACATTGAGTCAACATATGGTTGAACCTCACCACATACATTGGATTGGTGCCAAGAATCTGTTGAGATATCTTCGTGGCACAATTACTTATGGGTTAAGATACACTACCGAAGATGTGAGACTACTTGCATATACTGATGTTGATTGTGCAAGCAGTGTGGTGGACCGTAAGAGCACTTTCGAGTGCTATTTCTCCTTAGGATCTGCTACGATATCCTGGATGAGAAGGGAGCAGAAGTCGGTGGCTTTGAACACCACTGAGGCAGAGTATATTGCTGCTAGCATGGCCTCCTGTGAGGCAGTCTGGTTGTGAAAGCTCTTCAGTGAGCTATTTGGATTTACATTGGATACCACTGTGATTCTATGTGACAACCAAAGCGAGATCCGTTTATCAGAAAATCCCGTATTTCATGATCGCTCCAAGCATATCGATATCAGGTACCACTATATTTGAGATATGGTGCAGCGAGGAGCAATAAGGCTCCAACATATCGGTACAGATGAACAGGTCGCCGACAATCTGACAAAGCCCCTAGGAAAGGTCAAATTCCTAACTTTCCGAGAACGACTTGGTGTCGTTCAGAGACCCTCCGATGAGGGTCAAGTATGATGTATTGAGCTCTGGGAGCTCCAGGGGGGTTCGAGGTACTTCTTGAAGTGACAAATGACCACAGGGTGACTCACCATCCCCTGTTGGTGCACTTGGTACAGGGTAAAAACGTTCAACCTTCCCCTGTGACACCCTGTGGCGACTATGGAACAGGATGATTAGTTCTCCTATGAGCCTGGATGATGTGTTCTCCATGGCGATGGAGGACAGATTGATTCGCTCGCCTGTGGATAGGATGATTCGCTCTCATGTGGACAAGATGATTCGCTCTCATGTGGACAAGATGATTCGCTCTCTTGTGGGACAGGATGATTTGCTCTCTTGTGGATAGGATGATTAGTTCTCCTGTCGAGGCATCCTACCCATGCAGTCTGGGACTCATGGGAAGTACCTCTCATCTGATCAATGAGCAGGGAAATGAGGATAGGGACCATAGTAGTACCGATGGACGCATTGTTGTATCTACTGTACTCCCTATGCTAGGATGACCTTCATTGATCTGGGATTAATGATACTGGTCTAGGACCAGTGAGAGTGGTACACACTCTGAGAGTGACTTCGGGTCAGTGGAGGATGGTATGATATATCCTCGATCATTTCTTCTTCTTCATAATTTGAGCAAAGCAGAGCAGAACCAAGCAGAGCAGAGCAAGAAGAGTCAAGCCATACAGGATAGTGCATTTGATGGATGAACGGCAGTGACAGTCCGACAGATTGCAGATGAAGTTCTCCCTAGTTGAGAGGGAGTGTTAAAATTGGCAACTAGGGCCAAACTTCATGTGGGTCACCTTATTCATGGATGATAATATTTTTACTAGATTCCTCTCGTCGAGAGGTGTAGGATTGATCTAAAGATCATCTGATTCCGATAAGTATTTATGGAGATATGAATTTATTTATATTATGGACTAATTGTCAAAGTCAACTAGCAACTTATTTAGGCTCAGAAGCCCAACAATCGCATCTTTTCAACCCCAACGTTTTGCATATAAATACGAGTATTTTCTTCATTTGCACACTTCACTCTCATCACATCTCTCTCTCTCCTACACGGAAAAGAGTCTCTTCTCTCTCTTGCGCAGAAAGGACTCTTCTCTCACACGTGTGGAAGGAAGGACGCAAAATTTAGGGCTGCAACTGCAGATTGGAAGTTTGACCAGTGTTGACCATCATTCTCTCTCTTTGGATTGCGCAGTAGGTGAACCTAACTCTCCTTGGAAGGCTGCATTTTTTGGTGAAGGAATCAAGTCGATCCGACGATCGGTTTGCAAGATATTGACAACCCTAGTTTAGGGCTGATCTAGGGTTTGCTGCTGCTGATGTAAATCAGATTTTTGTACTATTTCTCTCTACTGAATTATTGAAGATAAAAAAAGATTTGATCAAAGGGTTTCCCCATATTGGGGTTTGTCCCTGGGTAGCTGCCACATCTTGTCTCTTGTTTTGGCTTGTTTTCTGTTGCTCGTTTGATGTTCTATCTGCACTTTACTTTATTTACACGTGATTTGTAATCTCTGGATAATAATAAGAAAGAAAAGTAATCTGCTCTAAGCATAGAACATACCATAACTTAACACGATGCTACCCAAAATCAACACCCCCAAACTTGAGCTCTCTTCCCTGGTCAACTGTCTCCTGAGAAGCCCAATGTTCTGCTCAACCAACCTCTCAGCGAGACCATAAGCAATAGGTGAGACCAACTGCTCTGTCCTCCAAACAGACAACAATCGAGACTGCAACTCCCGGTAAATCACATCACAACCTCTCATACATGAGGACAAGATGGACTGCATGTGTGCTATGACTCTGTCAAGATGATGTTTCCTAATGCTGAAGAAGCATTGGAACATTTACAAGATCAAACCATCACACTCTAGATCAAACATGACTTCATACGTCCTAGTTATAGCCATAACTTCTAAAATCTCAAGCTTCTTCCCAAATGTAGGACCGGCGCTGTTGTCTAAGTCTTGAAAAGTATTCACTATCAGCTTGAAAACTCTCCCCATAACATCATCATTGTAAGGAGCTCTAGGGGCGGTTAGTCTCATGATGTGACTAAGACACGATGCAACTGGGAGTCTAACCCCTTCACAAGGTTCCTCCAAGAACTTGTGTTGTATGAGAGCAAGCATAGCAGGTTTTAGAGCCCAAATTACTTTCTTCCCATCTAACTGGCTTCCTTTGGAAAGGAGTGCATCTAGTTCATCAAGTTTGAAAAGAACCTTCCATGTGACCCTCATGTGCTCCAAATCTGTCCCAAGAGCAAAAATCTTGGGTCCCAATTCATGGTCTTTCTGTAGATCCTTTGGTTGTCCTTTTTGAAGAATGGCATAGATCCCTCTTGAGAAAGGTCTATTGTTCTGCTTAGGTTTTTGGTCCATAGAAGCAATGTGGTTTAAGGCATCAACTGTTGTACTATTATGTTGGTTTATGGGGTGTCTTAAAAACTCCATTGTCGAACAACATATATGGAAATAGTAGTGGTTCAGCTACAATGAATCAGCAATAAACAAGACAATAAAAGGCTACTACATCAGCATGTAAAAATACAGATATACTCTAGCAGCCGATTCTGCTCACCCCTCAGGACATTCATTGACCATTATAACAACAGTGTTTGACGCAAGACTCAGCATATAAGTAGGGGGTAATTACTGACAGCGAGATGGACATTCTCAGCTCACGACACTTTTTGGACTCCCCACAATATGATCCCCCCCCCACCTTCTCTTGTAATACAAGATTTGTTCAACAACAACCTCTCCTTCTGCTTACTAATAGACACATGACATGAACAACTTCAACTCACAAACAATTCTGCTGTAAATTTCAATTTCTTGGCAATGACTAAGATGAATCAACGGACTTCCCCAAACACATAAATACCCTTTTGTGACAAGTCAGAAATTAATACATGGTTGATTCATGATGATATAACCTACAAATAGTCCCTTCATGTTTAAGCATACAGTGAACCAAATAAAAGTGAAGAACTTGGTATTTAGAGGAAGCCATTAATAAAGGATGCATACAACAATATCCATTTATCTGTAGCATGTCCATCATTTGATGAAGTCTTTCATTGCCCAGTGGTGAAGTGATGGCTCAAATTTCAACGTATGATCATCTAGCGGTAATCTTTTCCTTCATCATGCACCAATCACTGGGAAGATAACACCAGTAGCTCCTACGCTCATCCAAAAAATCTGATTGGTTGTGCAAAGAGTGCTGCTGGTCCTTGTCCCCTTCATAGCTCTGGTGCAATATTTTTCTGTCGCTATTGTATGCTACAGGGGTCCCTTCACACCCACATCCTTCAGCACATTGGTCTCGGTCTTCGGAACTGGTTTAGATAGCAGCCTAAGTGTGCCAAGCACGTATCAGTTCAAACTTTTTCCCAACGTGTCCAACAAGCAACGATGCCCCACGGCCTTCATAAATTTTATTGTCAGCTTCACCCTTCAGTTACACTTTCCCAATGTTCAGTTTAGCAATTCGTTCCTTCTGAGATTGCTTTTGGAACACCCACATGAACAGGACTGTATGTAATACGATCAGCAGGTATGAAGCCACGACCTGTCCATAAATGATGGTAGTCACCCACAATGCTCTACGTCTTTACCCAGCCAATAGAGAACTCCAGAATCGAGCTTCCTAGAGAAATCATTTAGCCTCAATGCACAGACTTCACTGGCTCCCAAACGGAGGTAAACAGGTTCCAGAATAACCACAACTCATCCTTTTGCTCCAGTGGAACACCAATATGCACAACAACTATCTTTTGAAATGGCAGCTCCCTGAGAAAATAATCTTATGCTTCTATTGGGTAGAACTTCTCTGTTTGCTCTAGGAGAACACCAATATGCACAGCAGCTATCTCTTGAAATGGCATCTCCCTGCGAAAATAATCTCATGCTTATGTTGGGCAGAACTTGTCCCTTTCCTCAGATCTATTCTTGGTTATCCACTGATAAATTTTTCAGGCACTCAACTAGGCAAAATTGACCTCAGCATTTTCATGTCCCACGCAGTATCACGACAACCAAGATTTGCCTTGGTGCAATTAATTCGGTCTTCTGAATAGCAATTGAAAGTCAGACTTAGCTTGATTTCCCTGCAAATAACCAGTTGCTCCAATTCGAATTTTTGTCTCTGCACTCATGCTAATGGGGCCTGGTCTCCTCATCGAATTCGCTGTAACTTGCAAATACCGGCTTGACCTTTGACAAATCGTTTGGCCCCAGCGATAATACGTCACAAAAATTTCCATTAAATTTGTAATTTGCCAACAAATTACCTTGGTTCCCCTTAAAATAATATTTCCATGATTTTTTTTTTAAATAATGCTTTTTGCCTTCATAAAGTGTAAAGTTCAGATCCACGACTCTCAAGGCACTTATGGAAATAATGAATAATCGGCCTCCATCAACAATTCCACTAACAAATGATATCTGGCCCTTTATATATGAAATAATTTTGGCCAAAGTAATTTGGTCGATTAAAAAAAAACCTTTGTTCCAAGAAAAGATAATAATAATAATAAGAACGAAACTTTTAACTAAATCTTTTTTTTGAAGAGTTTTGTCTAACATTTGACATGCAATTTTGATCTTCTGCAATTAACCCTTAGGTTGACAGGATGCACAACTCTGATACCACTATGATGTCTCAAACGAAATAAATTTGGAACATTCCCTTCACATAAAATTTCTACTCAAACAAAAGATTTCCATGTAAAATATAACATATAAAATGCGTGCAATTTGATAATACAATAAGCAAAAACAATCTCATTGTTATTATAATATAAGAACTGGGGTTTTACATGCTCGAAAAATAGCTGAGATGGATGGCCTCAACAAATCTGCAATAATGTCACAATGGGCCTCCCAAAACAAACTAAAAAACCATACGCTGCAACTTGTGAACCCTGAATGGATACAACAAGGGAAGAGATGGGTGCTCGCCCACTCTCACTGAATCACCTGAGGGATTCTGTCCTAGGGCTACTGCTAGAGTAGAGAACTGGGTTCTCAACCTCTCATGCAAGAAACAATACTCAATCCAAGATGTCCTTCAATGGACACCTCCTCCTCTTTTATAGATCTGATGGACCCCTCTAGAATCTTCTATTTTTAAAAGTTGTCAAAATGCAACGGCACGAAAGGAAAATTGTGCTGATAATGGAATATGCCAAGTGAATGCCATCAAATCCCATTAAAACTCCTCAAAACTCCATCGGGACCCCTGACGACATAAACCTACTCCACTAGTCTATCCATCCCTTGTCCTGGAAATCCACCATGGTTGTACTATGAAGAAGAAAAAAAATTGAGACATGACACAATTTTAGTTTTTGGTGATTTAAATATTGTATTTTCAACAACAAATTACAACCACCGAAGTCTCCATGTCAGGAAAAAGGGAAATGTAACATTCCAAAGGGTCGATCCTTGTGTGTCATGTCCCCATTTTTATTCTTCTTCATAGTACAACCAAGGTGGAATTCCAGGGCAAGGGATGGCTAGGTCAGTGAAGCAGGTTATGTCATCAGGGGTCCCGAGGAAGTTTTGAGGAGTTTCTATGAGGTGCGATGGCGTTCGCTTGGTATATTCCGTCATCCGCACAATTTTCCTTTCGTTCTGAGGCATTCCGACAACTTTCAAAACACTGAGTTATTAGTGGGCTTGACTCAATTAATTATGCTTAATGTGGCATTTCGGGAGGAATACGTGGCAGAACACCTTAGTGTAATATAGCTCGTTGGAACGAGAGCGAGAAGATCTATATGATGGGATGGTTAGATGAGAGTTTCAGTGACCTAGGGAGACAGGATGGCCAATTTACCATTTTCCCGCATTAAAAAGAATATTTTAATTAAAATAAGAGAGGGAAAAGTGCTCCATGCTTAAAATAATAATAAAATGGGAGGTTCTAGAGGGATCCATCAAATTTATAAAAGAGAAGGAGGCCATTGGAGGGCATCTTGGAGTTGATATTGTTTCTTCTATGTGAGGTCGAGAACATGGTTCTCTACTCCATTGGTAGCCCCGGGACGGAAACCCTCAGGTGATATAAAGAGATTGGGCGAGCACCCATCTTCCCTTGGTGAATCCATCTAGGGTTCACAGGTTGCATTATATATACTTTTCAGTTTGTTTTGGAGGCTGATTTGCGGCAATATTGTACACCTATTTGAGGCCAGCTTTTCATCTCAGCTACATGGGCTATTTGTGCACGTAAAACCCCAACTTACCTAATATAATAAAGCTGAGAATTTTCTTGTTCAGTGTGTTATGGAATGCAGTGCTCTGTTGTCTTCAATTTTACATGGCAATCTTCTGTTAAATGCATAATTAGTTTTTATGTGAAGTCCCTGTTCCCAAATTTTTGCATTTGGGACATTAGTGTGGTATCAAAGCCAAGTTCTTGGCTCAGCCTGAGGGTTTATTGCATAGACATATCTTTATGAGAGAAGTCAAATTGCTTCGGAGGAGCACTTTTACAGCCATGGTTTATCAAATTCAATGATAATTGCAAATCTGTTGCACTAGTAAATGCCCTATAGATTGCTAACAAATCGTTGTAGACGTAATGATCATTTGACAAATGTTGATGAAAAGTCGTGGATCAAGATTTTAATTTTTGAAAAGCGTTGAACGTTTCGAAGTTTTGAAGTTTGGTTTTCAAAGGGTTGAAATATCTTTGTTTAGGGGGCCAACTATTACTAATTTTCATGAGCCGATTTTCGCTGAACAATCTGTATTGACGGACAAATCTAGGCTAGCTGGAGGCTGAATTTTATATTGGCCAATCTAAGAAAGTCTTGGAATATTTAACAGGCCAATTCCAAGGCCATGTTTTAATTTTGACATCAAACATTTTCGAGGGGCCGAGGGTCCATTTTGTTGCACTTTGTTGCCATTACCGAGGCCCAAATTTGTTGCTACACTTGAGGGCAAATAAGAAGGGTTGTAACAGAAGCGGAGTGGCCTCATCATATCTTTGCAACGTGCTGGACGGAGTGCACGTGAAAAATCTATGATGCTTAGTTTGTTTTTATGAAGGCGATAACATAGCATTGTTGGCCGAATCAGGGTGTCGAAAGAAAAAAGTCGAATACCTTCTTCTAACAGGCCGAGTACCCTCAGTACTTTGCTGGAACGAGCTCCCCATTACCAGCGCATGTCGTCTGGTTGCCACACATTAAATGGATCGTTGTGGCAGTTATGTGAATTGTTGCAACAGTGACGCACTAGATTGGTTGTCATGTTCGCATCGCTGTTCGAGTTCCTGTTGAAGAGTCAATGTAAGATCGTGGGCGCTAGAAAAATATGGTTGCTGAGTCACATCTCATGCTGCGGGTAGTAGAATTTGTAGTTTCTAGATGGATAGTTCGTCCAAGCTTCACCGAGTTTCTTATAGGCAGAATTGCAAGCGACATTCGAAGGTGGCTTTCTGAATAGTGGGAAAGATGACGTCCAAGAAGATTTATTGAAGTTGAGTCGTTGTGCCTCAAAAGAGTCGGGTTACGAGACCGAAATATTATGTGGACACTGTCCAAGTCAACATTGGGTCTTTTTTTAATAATCCATTTGTTGACAGTTCGTGGTGGAGCAGCTTGTAGCATGTATCACCGAATTCTTAAGAAGTGCAAACCTATGGTAACAACCATCGAGTCGGGTCCCTATTTTGCCACCAATTCAGACGGAAATTTGATGGTCACTTTATCACATTTACAGCTAGTCAATTGTGTGCAGACAGGGAGCGTATTGCAATGCGTGGCCATAGAATGTGGTGGAGCGTTGTAATTGAATTTCTATGAAAATCTTTGGTTAAGAAAAATCATGTCCAGGTTGAGTTCTGCTCTCCCCAAGATTGAGTTTCATTGTGAAGAAGGGCAGCCATCAAGCATGCGTCGAAGGGCTGGAGCCACTTAATTAAAGGTCACACTGTATAGAGGGGCCGACTATCATCGCAGAAGCCGAATATTTTTTTTGAGGTCGAATTCATCCCAAGAACGAGACCATTGTGGATGCGGCAAAGTTTTTTTTTCGGAGCTGCTGGACAAGTTGCTATACTAAACATATATTAGCAATTGGACGTATTTATTAAGTGATTGGAGGGACGAATGCCCGATATCTATATTCTAGGTTGGATGGTATAATTTCTAAAGAATACACACAGGAAACATTCATTATCAGTGAAAGACAACGTTTCTTGATGATCGAGGGTGCATTCATAAGGGGCCATATTGTTGATTTTATGATTTCAGAGTTTGAAGTTTCCGATCGTCGCTACTCGATCTAGTGCGCACGTGGATGGACAGAACGTATCTTTGTGACTTGTGAGTAGATATGTACATGTAGCAATTTGTCAAATTGAAGAAGGGTTTGGTCGACAATCATCCGATCATCTTCCATAGCATAAAACAAAGGGAGCTGTATTTTGTTGCAGACGAGCACCAGGTTCAGATTTTAATCTTTTGTTCATCAATTTTATTGTGCTCCCTAAAACTCATTACTATTATTTATTTATTGCTCAAAGAAAACTCAATCATTTAATTGTCATATGCTAGCAGCATGGTACCTTATATCACAATTACTTAAAGATACCATGTATATGCCAAAGTCATAAGAATTGTACTAGGATCTAATAGTTCAATAGAATGTGTGACAATTGTCTTAGGAGCGCTGAATCTTTTATGAACAAAGTATTGTATTGTGTATTTCAAGGTCTTTATGTCATAATATAATGTATACATCTTCTTGATTCTGCTCAATGGAGCTCCTAAGACACCTTATAAACTAGCATAAAAGTACAAAATTCGATTCCTTAGACCACAGTGGCTTTGTGGACCAAAAACCCAAGCAGAACGACAAACCTTTCTCTAGAGAGGTCCATACCATTCTTCAACAAGACCAACCCCAAGAAAGGTGTGAGATAGGACACAAGATTTATGCTCTTGGGACAGATTTTAAGCACACGAGGGTCACATGGAAAGTTCTCTTCAAACTTGATGAACTAGATGCCCTCCTTTCCAAAGTGAGTCAATTAGAAGGAAATAAACTAATTAGGGCTCTAAAACCAACGATGCTTGCTCTCATACAACACAAGTTCTTGGAGGAACCTTGTGAAGAGATCAAACTTCCAGTTGCATCATGCCTCAGCAACATCATGAGACTAATCGCACCTATAGCTCCTTACAATGATGGTGTTATGAGGAGAGTCTTCAGATTGGTAGTAGAAACTTTCCAGGACTTGGACCACAATGTTGGCTCTACCTTTGGGGAGAAGCTGGAGATTTTAGAAGTTATGGCCATGACCAAGACTTATGAGATCATGTTTAATTTTGAGTGTGATGGTTTGATCCTGCCGATGTTCCAATGCTTCTTCAACATTAGGAAACATCATTCTGACATAGTCATAGCACATATGCAGTCCATCTTGTCATCATGTGTAAGAGGTCATGATGCCATTTCCCGAGAGTCGCAGTCTCGATTATTGTCTATTTCGAGCAGAGAACAGTTGGTCTCACTTGCTGCTTACGAGCTAGCCAAAATGTTGGTTGAGAAGAACATTGGGTTGTTTAGGAGGCGATTGACTAGGGAGGAGCAACTCAAGATTGGTGGATCATGTAGGAAGAATGATCTGAGGAGGAAGGGACTTTGCTTCATCTGCAAAGGACCTTGGGGACCTAACCACTCATGTTTGAGTGACACTGAGGAGATGCTGGAGGTAGAGGATTGAGATTCCTTCTGACCATCAAGGTGAGGATTCTTCCTTGGATGAGTCCATGAGTTTGTACGAGGATGCTTTCGAGGAGCATGAGTCATGTAGAGTTGTTGATAGCTATTGATTTGGGGTAGCATCGAATGTGCTCTAGCCACGAAAATTGGTGGAGAGGCTAAAGCACATGAGATCTCCAATACCCAAAAAGTGTTTGGGTAGATTCTAAACAGTTTGGGAGATATTAAAATAATTAATATTTTTAATGGAGTCCCTGAGTCTAAACTTAGGGAAAATAAAAAATTAATGTGAATTAATATAAAACTGTGTTAGAATGGTCCAAAAGTCATGGATCAAGCTAGACCTAATCTTAACCGTTGATTAGGGACTTAATCTCAGTCATTGATTAGTTAACGAGAAAAATATAAGAGGAGGCTTGAGGGTCACTTGGAGAACACACCAAGAGATCAAGATTTCAACTTTTTGGGGCTGAGTTTGCTCAGAAAGTTGAGAAAGTGATCAGAGTTGCAGCTAAGAGGCAGTGAATACAAAAGCAGAGAGGCAGAGATAGCACCGGGAAGATTAGCGCAGTAGCCGAAGAGAGGGACGCAGAAGCAGTCAAGGGTTCATGCAGAGGCAGCCAGGGCTCACGCAGAGGCAGCCAGGAGCTGCGCAGTGCCTCAGAGGGCCAGCGTGGGTGACGCAGAGGGTCGAAGGACTAACGCAATGCCTCCCTAAGCTAGAGAGAGGTTGATGCAGTCCCTAGAGGTTGGCGTTGGTGTTCCGTGGGGTAGATTGGAGTTGTGGAGCTGCCAAAGTGTTTATCCGGGGTTTCAGTCGGAATATTTGCTTATGAGTAGAGAGGTACTACTGCAAAGATTTTTCTGTGTTGGGTGAGCCGGATTTGGCACCCAGATTGTATTATGAAACTGCTTAATAAATCAAACCCTCAGACAGCTGCACCGATTTTCCTGCATTGGGTTTTTCCGGGGACATTAGTCCAAAAATAATGGTGTAACTTGTGTGCTTGTTTCTATTTCCTTCAGTTGATGATCTGTAATGTGTTGAGCATGTACTTGTATTTATTTCCAGTATTTACATGGTAAATAACTTGTTAATTAACAGAAGTAGGTAGGAATAAATTAGTAAAGTGCATGAAGGGTTTCTAACGTGTTAGACTTAGAAATTCCAACAATAGCAGGCCAGAATCATATGATGAACAATCAATGGGTCCTCGGAGAGACATTCAGGATGATGAGTCACCAGTGATGATTCAACATGAGCAACATATAGTGGATCTTTGTAACGAATAAAATATATAAATAATATAAATATAGGGTAAATTATAATAATCATAAATAATGATTAGTTAACTAGTAATTAGGTTGAAGAGGCATGTCTAAATGAGACATGACTTTTCATGAAGAGACACTTGCCTGATATATAAGCAAGCCTCTCATTCTTGTTGTAAATCATTATCATTCATTCTTATTCATTTTATTTAATATAATATTTATATCCTAAATGGATATCTTGACATTCCAAGTCTTTTGGAGGAATTGATTTATAGAAAGAACATTGTTCGCTTCATTTGGTATCAGAGAAGTTTAGTCCTCTAGGTTGCTTAACCGGTGCACAAAGCTCATTCTCCTATCCAAGTCTTTGATTATTGAAATTCGTCAACCTTGTTGCCATATAATTGAAGCATTTTGCTCAATATTTGGGAGTTTCTCCTTTTCTCTGTTTTTCTAGGCCTTTGGCCAAAAATAAATAAATAAATAATAATATATATATATATAATATATATATATATATATATATATAAAAGTAAATAAATTAAAAAAAGAAGAAGAAAAAAAGTAAAAGAAAAAACAAAAGGGATACAAAATCTCATACCAAGTATATTTAAAACTTTTTACCTGGAGAAGCCCGTGGTTTTAAAAACAACCCATGCGAATTGCCCATGGTATTTTAAAAAGTTAAAGGAAAAAAAAGAAAAACAAAAGGAATACGTTTTATTTTTTACGTGGAGAATATTTTAACGGAGGTTTTAAAAACAACTCATGGTAATAGCCCATGGTATTTTAAAAGTTAAAGAAAAAACAAGGATACAAAAGCTCTTACGTGAAAGGTAAATATTACTTTTTACAGGATGTTTTAAAAACAAACCATGGTAATAGCCCATGGTATTTTAAGAGTAAAAGATATTTTGATAACATTGGAAAAAAAAGGTGTGATCTAAATAATTTTAATTGTTCAAATCTAAAGATTGTGACTGTACCAAGAGTCACGTCTCATCCAAATTTTTCTGAGAAAATTTTATTATAATTATAAAAAAGGATACTATATATACAAAGTATATATAAATTTTATAAAATTATAATTTTATAATATGTATAAATTAAAATATATAATATATATAATTGTAATTAAATAAAAAAATTTATTATATAAAAAAAATTATTAAAAGAGTGAACAAAAAAAAGAAGAGGAGAATATTTGAAAAATATATATAGAAGAAATAAGTGATATTTTATAATAAAAATAGCTCCAGTTGACATACTGTTTACGTAAAAACATCAAGGAAAAAATGGAGACTAGTAATGAAAGGTTTCCTGAAACCCGTAGTACATGTGTTTGCACACTATTTAACATCAAAGGATCACGTGCAGGAAGAGACATCATAATCTCTATCAGTCCTACTAAAAGAAGTAATTATGTTAGTCCTAAATGTGCTAATCAATTGGTGATTCCTGAATCAAATATAGTTGAAACAAATATTTTTGGCAAACAATACGATATAAGCAATTTACACCTAAATATTGGAGATTATACTTTTACCTCACAATTCACCGTGCAAACCTTATCTTTTAACGATAGTGACATTGTTTTGGGATCACCATGGATGAAAACTCTAGGTTCCTTTATTCTAAATACTAAGAAAAAGTTTTTAACACTTTCTTACAGGAAGAAGAAAATAACGCTCCAAGATGTTACACTAAAACCTAATTCAGTAATGCCAGAAGATATATTGGATATTTCAAAAGTAATTTCTCAAGAAGGTAAAAAAGTATTAGAAAATATGCAAAATAAAATTGACAAAATCACTATTGACAAAAATGAAGAAGTTTCTCGACTTAAAAACCATAGTGAAAAATTGCTGATGCAAATTAAGATACGTAAGAAGGATAAGGAGTCATTAGAAAACTAGGTACAACAACTTATCAAGAAGGAAGCATCAAATGTAGGAATTCAAGTTGATGACAAAACAACAAATACCGATTTAGTGAATTTCACAACTTAGGAAGAAGAAAAGCAAGTTGAAGAAAAGACGTGTGTTGATGTTGCAATTCAAACAATGAACATCCCCAATGAATGTTTCATAACCAACTCAACAACATCTTCACCAGAAGAAAATATAAAAATTGCCGCATGCCCAGTAAGGAGAAATCAAACCAAAAATGTTCCATATCAACATCCTAATCATGAGAACAAACAAATCAACCATGCTACATATTTGAACCAGTCAGAACCGAAACAATAAATTGATGTTCTGGATAATAGTGATGTAATCTCAATCCAGTCTTATGCTAACAAGTCGTTACAAAATTCCAGTGATCAAAATACTATATAGAAGATTAATCTCGGATGGTCTAATCCCTTCTCGGTGCGACAATTTTGTTTGTCACTAAGAAGATCATATCAACTTGTATCAATGTGGATGACTATTCCGAAACAAAAAGACTTTCGAAGCCGAAAAAGAGATCAAGCCTTTTTTCATTGACAAGCTTTGAGGACAAAGCTTTTTGAGGAAGGAGGAAATGTAATGAATAAAATATATAAATAATATAAATATAGTGTAAATGATAATAATCATAAATAATGATTAGTTAACTGGTAATTAGGTTGAAGAGGCATGTCTAAATGAGACATGACTCTTCATGAAGAGACACTTGCCTGATATATAAGCAAGCCTCTCATTCTTGTTGTAAATCATTATCATTCATTTTTATTCATTTTATTTAATATAATATTTATATCCTAAATGGATATCTTGACATTCCAAGTCTTTTGGAGTAATTGATTTATAGAAGGAACATTGTTCGCTTCAATCTTGAGTCAACTGAGGAGGATGATGTGGGTAGTATGCATGGTGAGCCTTCTAGGGAGGGCCAGTTGGAGGTTCATATTGAACCCGTGATGATGGAGGATGAGCACTCACCCTTGGGGTCAGTCCTTGATGAGGAGCAGACAAATGTACAGACCACTGGTAGAGTGACGGTATTCGCTGACACTTGTCCTTAGAAGATGCTGGAGTATAACAGGATAGTTTGGTAGGAGATTGGTGGACTAGAGGAGCATGGAGTTTCCTATCAGGCAAGGGAGATGGCAATGCATCCATCTTTGGGTCTACCCATTGATTAGGTGCAAACAGAGGTAGTGGCAGCCAGCCAAGCTGCAGCATTTTCAGGTTGCAACCCTCTCTAGGAGTACATAGTGTTCAAATTTCTGACATGCTAGAAATTCCTACTGCATTATCTGGTTTTATTTCTCCTACTTGTTTACTTTCTCAACAAGTTATTTATACATATAAATATCGAAATAAACACAAATGCAACCTTAACTCATATACTGATCAGCAACTGAAAAGATACCGAGACAAACACACAAGGGAGAACATTGTTTTTGGACAATCATCCCCGGAAAATCCCAATTCGGGAAAACCAGTGCAATAGTTCTGAGGGTTTTATTATTATGCATATTTCTTGAGTACAACTAGGGTGCCGAATTGGCTCACCTAACAGAGATTTTTACACGGCAGTAAGACCTCTTCTCGGAGACAGATATTTAGCAAGTTTGCCCCACGAAAATCCTTTCGGTGCTTCTCCAAGGTTCTGCGTCAACCCTGCTAACCTCAACATAGCTCTAGAACCCTTTGTGTTAGCCTTCTTCCTTTGTGCGTCAGCTCTTTGGCCTTCTACGTCACCCACACAAGCCTTTCAGCCTCTGCGTAGTCTCTAGCTGCCTCTGCGTCAGTCTCTTTAGTCACTGCACTGACCCTCAGGGACTATCTCTACGTCTCTGCTATGTACTCACTGCCCCTCGTTGCAACAGATCACTTGTTCAAATTTTCTCAGCAAACCCTACTCCAGAAAATCGAACTAACTGATCAGTTTTGGTGTAATTCCAACTAACACTCAAGTCTCCTCTTATACTTTTCCTATTGAGTCTTCAACGACCAAGATTAAATCTCTAATCAACGACTAATATTAGATTTGGCTTGTGTTGAAATTTCTAAGTCTATCCCGTTAGAAATTTTATCTGTATTCTCTGGTTTATTTCGCCTACTTGTTAATTACGAACAAGTTATTTAACCATATAAATACTGAAATAAACACAATACAGTCTCAACCATCTACATATCGCCTGCTGAAAGAAATAGACAAACACACAAGTGACACCGTTATTTTTGGACAACACGTCCCCAAAAAACCCAACTTGGGAAAACCGGTGCATCAATTTTGAGGGTTTATTTTATTATGCAGTCTTTTTTAGTACAACTGGGTGCCAAACTGGCTCACCCGACAAAGAAAATAATCCGGCAGTAATACCTCTCTATTCAGAAGCAGATATTCGGAAAGTCTACCCCACGAAACCCTCTCCAGCACATACTAAAGCTTAGCGTCAACCCTCCTGGCCTCTGCGTCGACCCTCTAAGGCACTACGCAGCCTCTACGACCCTTTGCATCACTCCTATAGCCTCTGTGTGGATGATGCAGGCCCTTCTGGCCTCTACGCAATCTCTTCTGCCTTTGTGTGGCTCCTTCTGGCTCAGCGTCTGCTTCTCTTTCCTTTTGTGCTGGTCTCTCGGCACTATCTCTGCCTCTTTTCCTCGTACTCACTGCCCATTGGTGCAACTGATCACTGATTCGATTTCTCTAACCAAATCCCACTCTAGAAAATCGAATCACTAATCACTTTGGTGTGTTCTCCAACTGACCCTCAAGCCTCCTCTTATACTTTTTTATGTTGGTCCATGAACGGTCGAGATTAAATCTCTAATCAATGGCTAAGATTAGATTTGGCTTGATCCATGTCTTTTAGAACATTCTCATCCAGTTTTATATTAATACCCATCAATATTGTATTTTTCATAAGTTTAGACTTAGGAACTCCATTAAAAATATTAATTATTTTAATATCTCCTTAACTGGGTAGAATCTGCCCAAACCATTTCTGGGTCTTGGATATCTCATGTGCTTTAGCCTCTCCACCGGTTTTCATGGCTAGAGCACATCCGATGCTACCCCAAATCAACACTCCCTCTTAGTGAGGAATGTGCTCTAGTAATACTCCACCACTGAGCATCACCCTGATCATCCGACACTGGTACCTGTGTTGATGTTTGGCCTTGCTGCCTAACATCCTTTGCACTGCTGCATCTTGTACTGCTGCCCATGGCTCTGCTACTGCCACTGCTGCATCTATACGGCAGCTCCCTGTGCATCTGTGCTGCTCTTGGTCTTTTCTCCCAACACTGCATCTGCACTGCAACTCCCTCTCATCATGTTGCATCGTGCTATTGCTAACTACTACTGCACTGCAACTCAGTTACTAAGTAACTGATCCACCCAACTACTGACATCCTTGTTAGGCTAGAAACACTCTCGATGTTGAAGTTCTCTCTGTCGCTAACACGTGCTCCCTTTACTGCCTCTGCACTGCGGCGACAACTCCCTGCCTCTCGCACTGCTGCAAACCTCTTTGTGTCATCCTGCACTACTGCAACCTCCTTTGTGCCTCTCGCACTACTGCAAACCTCTCTGCGCTTCCCGAGACTATTGCACTATAACACTCTGCCACTTCATACGCATCTGTTTCTACTGACACCGCCATCTTGCTACTCTCACTTCAGGGCTCCTGTAGCCAAGTATAATACAAGAGTTTCGGTGCCTCAAGGATCCTGCCCCTCATCCCCTGTAGTCCTCCTGAGTACAGCTCGATGTCTCCCCACCTCTTCTCTAGAGATACATGAGCACTCATGGCACAATCGTCATCTTCCTCTACCTCCTTTTCCGCCTTCGTTGGTGTTGCCTTTGAGTCAGGCGCCTCTCCCTTATTCTCCTTTCTCGGACATTGGTTCACATAATGTCCCAGTTCCCCACAGTTGAAACTTGAAGCACTTAATCTTGGAGAGGTCCTTTTTCTTCCGCTTCTCCTACTTCCCCGCAGATGTCAGAGCTGCATCCTCTTCCTCTTCTTTCTTGATCCAGATTCCTTTGCTACTACTTCCCATCTTGGACAACTGTCTGATCTCTTCTTGGCGAAGAGCCGCCCACAATTCTTCACAATCTGGAAGATTCATCCTGCCCAAAATGCTCTGGAAAATTGTCTCCCACTCCTCGGAGACTGCGTTTAGAGCTGTCCTCACCATCAACTCTTGATCCAGCATGGCCCCTATGGAATCAGTTGGTCCCGGATCTCCTTCAATCCACCGAGGAAGTGATCTATTTGCTCCCCCTTCTGCATCTGGTATGATCGCAGATGATTCTCAAGTAACATCTTCCTCTGCACAGAAGTATGCTGGTACAATGTCTTCAAGGTGTCCCACATTTCCTTTGTCATTTCCTTCTCAGCAATATGTTGGACCACATGATCCTTTACCCCATCAAGGATTATGCATTTTGCCTTGGCCATTGCTTCCTCGTACCTTTCATTGTCGGCTAGGTCAACTAGGATAGCCACTGTTCTCAAGGCGAAGGCTTTGATGCGATGTCTATCTAGAATGGACAGAATCCTGGCCTTCCAAACCACAAAGTTGGATGCCCCGTCCAACCTGTCCTGATCCCTCAGTCCATTCATGGCCATCTCTCAGCTCTTCCTTTCGACTCCTCTGAGTCTCTACTTCCCTGTGGAAGTTCTCTCTTTGACTCCTTTTGAGTCGCTACTTCCCTCTGGAAGTTCTTTGCTAGACTCCCTCTGAGCCCTGATTTCCCTCCTGGAAACCCCCTTGCCAACCGTCGAGTCGCACCTCTATGATCACCTATGCACCTGCAACACTAATCTAGACTTCTTGGCTAGAAATCCGCCTAGGTAGCGATTCCCTCTACCTTTGTTTTCCCCCGTTAGGTATTGTTCTGTCTCGGCAGCAACAACACCCCACCAACTTCACTCCCCGCAATCTGCCCACAGCTTCCTATGCCCTAGCAACTGAAGGATTGAGCCTCTAGGCTCTACACAATCCCAACACTAGTTGAAATGCTCCCCTAGCAAACTGTGTCAATTCTCATGGTCTCTGTGTGGCTCTTTGTGAGCATTTTCTGCCCTCCTCAACCTTTGCGCTAACCTCTCTCTGGCTCGAACTGATGACGTAGTCCCTCTATGTCAACCCTTCTCCGCTGCTTTCTGCTAGGAACAACTTCTGTCACTCAGGACAGTTGTTTCTGCTACAAATGCTCTGATTCGATTGGTTCCTTTAGCTCTCCTGTGATCTGCAACACTCTGATACCATGTTGAAATTTCTAAGTCTAACCCGTTAGAAATTTTATCTGTATTCTCTAGTTTATTTCACCTACTTGTTAATTACGACCAAGTCATTTAACCATATAAACACTGAAATAAACACAATACAGTCTCAACCATCTACATATCAACAACTGAAATAAATAGACAAACACACAAGTGACACTTGTTATTTTTGGACAACACATCCTCGGAAAAACCCAACTTGGGAAAACCGGTGCAACAATTATGAGGGTTTATTTTATTATGCAGTCTTTCTGAGTACAACTAGGTGCCAAACTGACTCACTCGACAGAGAAAATAATCCGACAGTAATACCTCTCTATTCGAAAGTCGATATTCGAAAACTCTGCCCCACAAAACCCTCTCCAGCACAAACTGAAGCTCAGCATCACCACTCTTGGCCTCTGCGTCAACCCGAAACCCTCTACGTTAGTCCTCTGAGGCATTGCACAACCTCTACGGCCCTCTGCGTCACTCTTGCAGCCTCTATGTGGATGACACAAGCCCTTCTAGCCTCTGCGCAATCTCTTCTGCCTCTGTGTGGCTCCCTTTGGCTCAGTGTCTGCCTCTCTCTACTTCTACACTGGTCTCTCAGCACTATCTCTGCCTCTCTACCTCGTACTCACTGCCCCTCGCTATAACTGATCATTGATTCGATTTCTCTTAGCAAACCTCACTCTAGAAAATCGAATGACTGATCACTCTGGTGTGTTCTCCAACTGACCCTCAAGCTCCCTCTTATACTTTTTCTGTTGATCCTTCATTGGTTGAGATTACATCTCTAATCAACGGCTAAGATTAGATTTGGCTTGATACATGTCTTTTAGAACCTTCTAACCCAGTTTTATATTAATACCTATTAATATTTTATTTTTCCTAAGTTTAAACTTAGGAACCCCATTACAAATATTAATTACTTTAATATCTCCTTAACCAGGTAGAATCTGCCCAAACCATTTCTAGGTCTTGGAGATCTCATGTGCTTTAGCCTCCACGAATTTTCATGGCTAGAGCACATTCGATGCTACCCCAAATCAACAACTTGATCCATGTCATTTAGAACATTCTCACCTAGTTTTATATTAATACCCATTAATATTTTAATTTTTCTAAGTTTAGACTTAGGAACCTCATTATAAATAATAATTAATTTAATATCTCCACAACTGAGTGGAATTTCCCCAAACCATTTTTGGGTCTTGGAGATCTTATGTGCCTTAGTCTCTCCACCAATTTTTATGGCTAGAGCACATCCGATGCTACCACAAATCAACACTCCCTCTTAGTGAGGAATGTGCTTTAGTAATGCTCCACCACTGAAACATCGCACTGGGCCTTCCACACTAGTACCTATGCTAATGCTTGTTGGAATTTCTAAGTCTGACACGTTAGAAACCCTTCATGCAGTTTACTGATTTATTCCTACCTACTTGTTCTGTTAATTAACAAGTTATTTACCATGTAAATACTGAAAATAAATACAAATGCATGCTCAACACATTACAGATCATCAACTAAAGGAAATAGAAACAAGCACACAAGTGACACCATTGTTTTTGGACTAATGTCCCCAGAAGTACCCATTGTCGGAAAACCAGTGCAACTATCTGAGGGTTTGATTTATTAAGCAGTTTCAGAATACAATCTAGGTGCCAAATCTGGCTCACTCAACAGAGAAAAATGTCAGCAGTAGCACCTCTCTACTCAGAAGTAGATATTCCGGCTGAAACCCCATATAAACACTCCGGCAACTCCACAGCTCCAATTTGCCCCACGAAACCCCAACGTCAGCCTCTCTTTGGCCCATTGTTAGCCCAACATCACTCTGGCTTGGCCTGCGTCAACCTCTTGCGGCACTACATCAGCCCTCTGGCCCTCTGTGTTAGCTCCTAGCGGCACTGCATCAATCCTTTGGCCCTCTGTGTTACCACGCTGGCCCTCTGAGGCACTGTGTAGCCCCTGACTGCCTCTGTGTGAGCCCTAGCTGGCTCTGCGTGAACCCTTGGCTACTTCTGCATCCCTCTCTCCGGCTTCTGCACTGATCTTCCCAGTGCTATCTCTGCCTCTCTGCTTCTGCATTCACTGCTCCTCAGTTGCAATTCTGATCACTCTCTCAACTTTCTCAGCACACCTAGCCCCAGAAAGTCGAAATCTTGATCTCTTGGTGTATTCTCCAAGTGACCCTCAAACCTCCTCTTATACTTTTATCGTTGACAAATCAAAGGTCGAGATTAAGTCCCTAATCAATGGTTAAGATTAGATCTGGCTTGATCTATGACCTTTGGACCATTCTTACACAGTTTTATATTAATTCACATTAATATTTTAATTTCCCTAAGTTTAGACTTAGGGACTCCGTTAAAAATATTAATTATTTTAATATCTCCCAAACTATTTAGAATCTGCCCAAACCCTTTCTAGGTATTGGAAATCTCATGTGCCTTAGCCTCTCTGTCAATTTTCGTGGCTAGAGCACATTTGATGCTATCCCAAAAACCAATGCTTGGCTTGTTGCCTCACATCCTCTGCACTGCTACTTCCTATACTGCTGGCCATGACACTGCCACTGCTACTGCTACATCTGTACCAATGTTGCAGGAAACGTCCCCCCCCAAATAAAAACCCCGATCTGCAATCTGTACGGATGTGTGGAGGAAGCGTCGTACCAAGCACGTTTCGGAAAAACCGAAATGCGTTTCGCACTGATAAACACGCTTCCTGGAATTTTCGGAAGCGTGTGACCGAAACACTTTTTTGTTTTTCCAAAACGCGCTTCGTACGGTGCTTCAGCCGTATGAAGCATGCCGCTTCGGAGTACGAAGCGTATAGATCACGAGCAATTTCGTACAACTTTTGTTGTTTTTAATTTTTTTAATTTTTTTGTTAACTAGTGGTTTTTTTTGTATGAATTTTTTGAGCGATTCTAGGATGATGATGATGATCAAGTTGAGATGCCACCCCCCATCTAGTCCCTTGGTTCCTAGGTTCCATGGTTCAACACCAACAGCAGGGGGTTTGTCTTCATCAATTTTTGTGCCACAACTTCCACAGGCACCATCTTCTTCATTGCCACCATGTGGAGGCCCAGTGCCACGTTCTCTTTGTGGTGGAAGGAGGAGAGATTAGTAGATATATTCACAATTTACTACTTTTGTCATAGATTAATCATTAGACTTGTAGGCTTGTGAATTTGAACCTTTTTGTCTTGGTGGTGACCAAGTGACCTCTTTTATAAACATTATTATTTGAATTTTGGACATGACAAATGTTGACAATTGCTCACTTGCTAGATAAATCATAATATGATCTATGTTTTATGTTTTATAATATGCTTAAAAATTTGACGTATGTTTGTAATTGCTAGAATATAGATGGTTGATACCTGAATAATTAATCGTTGATGTACATACTAGTAACTACAATGGAATCATGGATGCCATATCTATCTTGATTATGCAAAAATATGCATGTTTTCATGTCTTATACAACTAATTTGGTATTTGGGATGTTAGTTTTGAATATAAATGCAATAAAAATAAAATAAAATAAATTAAAATATATAATATTATATTATATATATTAGCAAACACTTCTGTAGATACTTTGCTTCCTAGATTTTTGGAAAATGATGCTTCCACGTCCCCGCTTCAAGAAAACGTCCCTGTTTCGTCCCCACTTCGTGAACATTGATCTGTAGTACAACTCCCTCTCAATATGCTGCCCATGTTGCCCCTAGCACTGCCACTACTAACTGTTGCACTACAACTCTGTTACCGAGAAGTAAGTAACTGATCTACTCAAATACTGACATCATGGTCAGTCTGGAAGCCTCATGACACTGAAGTTGTCTTTGCTGCTATCCTGTGCTCCATCTGTTGCCACTGCGTTGTTGCATACACTTCTATGCCTCTCGCACTGCTGCAACCTCCATTGCGCTGCCTTTAGACTTTTGCACCCAAGCACTGCCTTACTGCTCCACTACACTTTGCTCCATCCGACCTCTGTCATCCTACTATTGTCGTTAAGGACTCTTGTAACCGAATATGATCCAAGAGTTTGGGCATCTCAAGGATCCTGCCCGGAGGACTACAACTCAATGTCTCCCCACCTCTTCTCTAAAGGTGCATGAGCACTCTGTTTATCTGGGAGAGCATCGGATGTGCTCTAGCCTTGCAAATTGGTGGAGAGGCTAAAGCACATGAGATCTCCAAGACCCAAAAATGGTTTGGGCAAAGTCTAACTAGTTTGGGAAATATTAAAATATTTAATAGTTTTAATGAAGTTTCTAAGTCTAAACTTGGGAAAAATAAATTATTAATGTGAATTAATATAAAACTGGGTTAGGATGGTCCAAAAGTCATGGGTTAGACAAGTATCGCATCAAACACTTCACCTTGAAAACAATAGCGATCCCAGTTGACCCGGCTGAAAATGAGAAGTACGAGGAGGCAATGACCAGGGCTAAATGCATCATTCCTGACGGGGTCAAGGATCATGTGGTACCACATATTGCCGAGAAGGGTACGATAAATGAGTTGTGGGATGCCCTGAAGAAGTTGTATCAGCATACTTCCATGTAGAGGAAGATGCTTCTAGAAAATTAGCTACGGTCATACCAGATGTAGAGGGGCGAGCAGATAGATATTTTCCTCGGGAGATTGACAGAGATCCGGGATCAACTGACTTCCATAGGGGCCACGCCGGATGAGGAGATGTTGTTGAGGACCGCACTGAACGCAGTCTCGGAGGATTGCAAGGTATTTTTCCAGAGCTTACTAGGCAGGTCGAACCTTCCGGATTGGGAGGAATTGTGGGCGGCTCTTCGTCAAGAAGAGATCAGACGACTGACCAAGGCGGGAAGCAGCAGCAAGGGGGCCAGAATCAAGAAGGAGGAAGAGGAGGATGTTTCCCTAGCATCTACAGGAAAGCGGGAGAAACGGAAGAAGAAGGACCTCTCTAAGGTCAAATGCTTCCACTGTGGGGAATTGGGTCACAATGCGAACCAGTGTCCGAGGAAGAAGAGCAAGGGAGAGGCTTCTGAGAACAAGGCAACGCCAGCGAGGGCGAAGAAAGAAGTGGAGATAGGTGATGACTGTGCCATGAGTGCTCATGTGCCACTTTAGAGGAAGTGGGGAGACATCGAGTTGTAGTCAGATGGACTACAGGCGATGAGGGGTAGGATCCTCAAGGTAACCAACCTCTTGGATTATACCTTGCTACGGGAGCCCCAAAGAGGAGTAGCAGGACTGACAGATGTCGGTAGAGATGAATGTGGATGGAGCGACAGAAGGTGCTACAATGCAGGAGTCTCGAGACAGTGTGAGACAACAGTGCAAGATGCATGGAGTTGTTGCAGCAGTGCAGAGGTCAATAGAGGGAGCACTTGTCAGCAACAGAAGGAGCTTCAACATCGGGAGTGTTTCTAGCCTGACAGAGATGTCAAAATTGGGAGGATCAACTACTTACTTCTCAGTAACTGAGTTGCAGTGCAGTAGTTAGCAGTGGAGTGCTATGGGCAGCACGACGCAGCATGATGAGAGTGGATGCAGTGCAAATGTAGCAGTGGCAGTGGCAAGGACATGGGCAGCAGCACAGATGCAGAGGGCGCTATTGTACGGATGCAGCAGTGGTAGTGGCAGGGCCATGGGTAGCAGTACATGATGCAGTAGTGCAAAGGATGTTGAGCGGGGAGGCCTAACATCAGCACAGGAACCGATGCTGGATGATTAGTGTGATACTCAGTGAGGAGTATTACAGAAACACAATCCTCACTAAGGAGTGTTGATTTCAGGTAGCATCGGATGTGCTCTAGCCTTGAAAATTGGTGGAGAGGCTAAAGCACATGAGATCTCCAAGACCTAGGAATGGTTTCGGTAGAATCTAACCAGTTTGGGAGATATTAAAATAATTAATATTTTTAAAGGAGTTCCTAAATCTAAACTTAGGAAAAATAAAATATTAATGTGAATTAATATAAAACTAGGTTAGAATGGTCCAAAAATCATGGATCAAGCGAAATCTAATCTTAGCTTAGAGATTTAGTCTCTGTCGTTGATGGACCAACGAGAAAAGTATAAGAGGAGGCTTGAGGGTCAGTTCGAGAACACACCAGAGAGATCAAGAGCTCGATATTCTAGGGCAAGGTTTGCTTAGGAAATTGAGTGAAGTGATCAGAGTTCCAGCTGAGAAGCAGTGAATACATAGCAGAGAGGCAGAGTTAGTACCAGGAGGATCAGCGCAAAAGCTGGGAGAGGTTGACGCAAAGCCTGCTAGAGGCCACGCAGAGGCAACTAGAGGACACGTAGAGGTAGCCAGGAGTTGCGCAGAGCCAAAGAGGCCATCGTGTGAGATGCAGAGGCGAACGCAGAGCCCTAAGAGGCTGAAGTTGGGCCAGATAGGCTGACGCTGGGCCACAGACGCTGACGCAAGCCCTAGAGGCAGTGCTGGGAGATTTTTGTGGGACAGATTGGAGCTGGAGAGCTAGATAGGGTGACGCATTCCCTATCAGAGTGACGCAGAGCAGCAAAAGCTGCATTTTTGTTGTGGGATCGTTCATCTGGTGATTTAGCCGGACTGAGAGGTACTACTGCCGAGGGCATTCTCTGTTGGGTGAGCCATTTCTGACACCCAGGTTGTATTCTGAAAACTACATAATAATAAAACCCTCTGAATAGTTGCACCGATTTTCCCGCATTAGGTTTTTTCGGGGTCATTAGTCCAAAAACAATGGTGTCACTTGTGTGCTTGTTTCTTTTAGTTGATGATCTGTATGTGTTGATACTGTACTCTTATTTATTTTCAATGTTTACATGGTAAATAACTTGTTATGTAACTGAACAAGTAGGAAGAAATAAATTAGATAGTACAAGAATAATTTCTAATGGATAGACTTAGAAATTCCAACACACTCATGGCACAGTTGTCATCAGTCTCCACTTCTTTCTCTGCCTTAGATGGAGCTGCCTTGGAGTCGGAAGCATTTCCCTTGTTTTTCTTCTTGGGACACTAGGATGCATAATTTCTCAGTTCCCCACAATGGAAACACTTCACCTTGGAGATATCCTTCTTCTTCCTCTTCCCCTGTTGTCCCATAGATGCTTGAGACGCATCCTCCTCTTTCTTGATTCGACCTCCCTTGCCACTACTCCCTGCCTTGGTCAACCGTCTGATCTCTTCTTGGTGAAAAGCTGCCCACATCTCCTCCCAACCTGGAAGAGTAGCCCTACCCAAAGTACTTTGGACAAGTGTCTCCCACTCGGAGACTACATTCAGAGTTGTCCTCACCATGAATTCTGGATCCGGTGTAGACCCTACGGAAGTAAGTTGGTCACGAATCTCCTGCAATTTGAGGAGGAACAAATCTATTTTCTCTCCCTTCTACATCTAATACGACCACAACTGATTTTCCAATAACATCTTCCGCTACACGGAAGAGCCTTGATACGATGTCTTCAAAGTATCCCACATCTCCTTTGTTTTGTTCTTTTCAACAATATGCAGTACGACATGATCTTTGACCCCATCAAGGATCATGCACTTTGCCCTCGCCATTGCATCCTCATACTTCTCATTTTCAACTGGGTCGATTGGGATAGTCATGGGTCTCAAGGCAAAGTCCTTGATGCGATGTTGATCCAAGATTGCCAGGATCCTAGCCTTCCAGATGACAAAGTTGTGTTGAAATTTGGTACCGGAGGACAGGTGGTTCCCTTAGGCTTTGATCTTTGGCCTAAGGAAAAGTGTCCAAAAGATTTTAATTTTTCTCCTAAAGTGACTTTATAATTTTTATAAAGTTAAAATCTAATTTAAAAGTGACTTTAAGTGATAAAGTTACTAAGTCTAATTTTAAAGTGACTTTTATAAAATCAATGAAAAATTAGAAAGGAAAAGTGACTTTGGAAATAAATGACTAAGTGGGTCTTTATTAAAGTGGGGTGAATTAAAAAATAGAAAGTGAGATTTAAATGTGCATTTAATCTCAGCCATTGATCTAAATCTACTTCAGCCATTGGATTTAGGGATCACCCAAAAGTCACTTTGATCACCCAAAAGTCATTTGGAGTTATATTAAGGGAGGAAAAGGAGGAAAAGATCACATTCGATTCAATTCTTTCATGAGCAGATTGAGAGGAGAGCAAGAGAGCAAGGGAGATTTCTGGACAGTGAGCTGCGAAGTATCAACAGCGGAGTTTCAGCAGCAGAGTAACAACAGCGAAGTTTCAGCAGGGCAGTTTTTCAGCAAGGCTGAGATAAGTTGTAAAAGTTTGCTTGCTGATTTTTGCTGAAATATTCTTGCTGTAAAAAGACATTTTTCAGAAATAAAGAAGAGCTCTCAAACTGGTTTTCCCCAAGAGTTGTAGGGGGTTTTCCAGGGTCACATTGACCAAAAATATCAGAGTTTTAATGTGTTTTAATGGTTGTTTATTACTGCTGATTTTTATTTCTGCAATTTCCAGCAT